>LACB01000719.1:0-10959 GCA_030142185.1 Penicillium thymicola
GATGATTTGATGCCTGAGTGCCTGACTTTAGAACAGCAGAAAAATTAAAATACCTGAGTTTCTATTACGAAAGCCGTAGTAATCATAGTACCCTTACTCTCTTACGGTTTGCAAAAGTCAAGAATGAAGCTTTCATCTGCATACAAAGTGAGCTATAGTATCTATAAATTTACCATACACTGTGTAGAGCGGTGTAAAAAGCGGTGCTAAGTAAGGCACTCAGGCATCAACTCCCACCTACAAAAGTAGTTTTGAACCCTGGCCACTATAAGTCTTGGTACTGGGCGGTGAATTTCCGTTAACGCGTAGACGCGCGCTATTTTACCCAACTGGGATACTATTCGGAACCTTGAATGTGACGATACTGATATAATCTAAGACTACAACATGGGGCGATTTTCTTAAGGACCTATATTTGGAAAGGTTAGAACTGTGCAATAGGAACGTTAAATGGCCACATTAAGTAAGTTCCTCGCTGAGGGCATTGAATAGAATACATGAATGCGACCCCGTATGCCCGCTTGTCCTTTTTTGATGATGGCGGAAACAAACAAAACACATGAACAAGAAACACAAGCAAAGAGATCATCCAACAAGATATAATATCTAGATGAGTAACAGAGAACAGGAACCTTCAAACGCGGGTGTCATGCATTTGCAGGGACAGAAACGCTTTTGTACAAGGGAAAAACAGGTCAGTGTAGAGCATGCATCAGAACAATAAAAGGAAAACATTCGAGGCAGTGGGTAACAAGGAAAGGGTAAGAGTGAAGGGGTTAAAAACGAATATCGCGCTAAGCATCCGACCGAGTAAAGGAGTAAACCAGAACGCCTGCTTTCTATCAGGGAATATAAAAGGCTCTCAAAAATAAAAACACCACAGCATATTGCTCGTCAAAATAGGGATGGCGAGGAGAAATCACAAGGAACAAACCAGACTGTGTGATGCGGGTAAAGTCATCAGTGACGAGTCATCAGGCTCAATGCAACCCAAGATGCGCTCCTCTATATCACATTATGTACAGGAGGATCGTCAGGAGTCCGGAACGGGTCTTCATGTTTATGGTGTGGTGTTTGCGATGATTCCACTCGGGAAAGCATGGCAGCGGAGGTAAAGTCGTTGCTTTGCTCAAAGCTCGGTCGACTCCGGTCAAACGAATGACGTGTCCGGTCGTGAGATCGGCGAACATAGTCCACGGACTGTGGTCGTGGATACTGATCAAGACTGGCGGTGTAGTTGGTGCCGTTACTGCCATTTTGACTGCGGGGGTTGTGGGTGTTTGCAGTTGGGGCTACGGATGGAGCATAGAAGGGCCGCTCCTCATCAAGAGCGGTAGTGTCCTGCTTCATAGCGGGCTGCACTGGATTCACAATTTCCGAAGAGGTGGCCGATTCATCACTGTGAGCCGCAGGCTTCGGGCTGCCCTCTTTTGGGGGCATCGGGGGATCTTGTATCGCATCCAGATACTTGAATTTTCCCAGAGTCACTTGCTCGCGGATGATATCGACATCAAGCGGGAAAAACACCTTCTGGATGGAGTTGAACGTGAAACGCGGAAGCAAGCAAATCACAACAGTCATCAGAAGGACGACCCAATAACTCAATGATCCATAAACTTCAGCGGCGGAATGGTAGAATTGACCAGAGGAACTGAAAGAGGTGTAAATGCCGGTCCACAAGAAGATGAGAAGACTGCTGATGGCATTGATCAGAGTAGTGAACCAATCCCACCGGTAAGTATTCATCATAATGTAGACATTGCTAGCAAGCACGGCACAGGACGCGACAAGAACTCCGATACGAGCTCGGTCGTTGATATTCCGTCCAGATTCGTTGACAAAGTTTGCCGGCGCGAATAGGAGGTAAGGCATGAAGAAACAGATGATTGACTGGTACATGCCATCGGCCATATACAACCTGTCCAAGTTAGTATACCTCGACACACCTCAAGATTTGGGGCAAGGGGTTCAAGTACCAGAACTTCTGCTGCGACCATTCCTTGCGCTCAATACCTCTCATATACAACTGAGGCACGGCAAGGGAGACCTTATCGTCCACATCCTGATCGAAGATACCCATGAAGATCACAGGCAATGAAGTGAAGGCGAGGTTGACCAACACAATGTAGGTATAGTCGAAGAGGTAGGAGCAATCAAAGTCGTTGTATATACAGTACCAGAACAGCGCGAACGTCCACACAAGATTCTAGGAGGAGTTAGTGATAATACAATATGATATTCAGTACCAACATCACATACCTTGTAAAAGAAGTTGGCCGTACATTCTCCGAGCCGACGGTAAGACCATCTTCCATGCACTAAAAGAAGGCGCTGGAGATAGCGGAACTGACCGATCGCATAATCGGAAGACATGACAGCTTGTCTACCTTCTTCGCCAGCAATACCGACACCGACGTCGGCCTCTTGGATCATAGCCACATCGTTCGCGCCATCACCAACGGAAAGAGCCATGATGTTCAGTCCGTTTTTGACCATGTTCACGACAGCGGCCTTCTGTGCGGGACTGACACGGCAGCAAAGAACGGCCTTGCACTGCTTGCACAGCAGAAGGAATTTTTGCTTCAAGTCATCGGATAACATCAGCTTGAGGGTTTCACCATCAACGACCACGGCATGCGTAGCCTCAGGCGGTGAATGATCAGTCCGGGCAGCAACAAGTTCCTCGTCAGAGCCGGTCAACCCGAAAGTTTGCAAATGCTTGTCGAGTTCGTCAGAGGCCTGCTGGTGTTCAGTCTCAGGAATGTTCAATACAATCAGCTCCATGTTATTATTGAGGAGATTGCAAGAAAACCCAATGTTGATGGCGGTCTCAACCTTGTCGCCGGTAAGGACCCAAAGTTTGATACCAGCGTCCGCAAGAAGCTGGATTGTGTCGGGCACGCCATCCTGAAGTCTGTCCTCAATGGCAGTTCCGCCAATAAGCATGAGCTCCTGTTCAATCTCGCTAGAAACCTTCTCTAGTTTCTCCTCACGGTCTGTGATCGCAGCGGCAGCAATATCATGTTCCCGAACCCATGAGTAGTATTCATCCTCACTAAGCAGTCGGTCGGCAACACACAGGGTCCGGAGGCCTTCCCTGGCGAACTCCTCCAGGTGCTCTGCGGTTTGTCGACGAAGCTCCTGTTGTTTGCCACGGGCTAGACGGGAGTAAATGATACTGTCCGCACCCTTGCAGAACAGGCGAATTGTACCGTCAGGCATTCGGATGATTGCACTCATTCGTTTTCTGGATGAGTTGAATTCAAGGGTGTTCAGAACTGTATAGGTGCGTTCCTCGCCCATGACATTCAGGAGAAGATCGTCACCGGCACGGCCCAGAACAGTGAATCCGCAATCTCGAGCGGTGCTGACCAGCGCTGCCTCGTCGGGAGACTGGGCCTTGAACTCAATTTGAGGTGGATCTCCAGGAGTATGCTCGGTAATAACGGTATGACACAGGGCGAGGGCTAGCATGAAGTCCTCGGTACAGTGCTTCTGTCGGTCTCCGGATTTTCCTCCCAAGTCAGCCACAAATTTCGGCGCAATGAACGTCAGCTGGTCGTCGTGCAAGTAAGGGTTGTCATGGATGTCACGCAACAGACCCAGCATGCGCTGCGCATCAGCAGCAATCTGCTGCCGAGCTACTGCTGCCTCTGCATCGGCATCAGCTCCCTCGCGACGCCGCATGCCGATCTGAGCTTCCGTGTAAGCCTCTCCATATGCCAGGCCGTTAACCGTACATTTTTTGAACTCCATCAAGTTTTGGGTCAAGGTACCAGTTTTGTCAGAAAAGATGTACTCGACTTGACCGACGTCATCTGAAATGTTCCAAGACTTGGGCACACAATAGATCCCCAGTCTCTCGTAGTACATGTGGAGATCGCTGTGGATGAAAACCGCCTGGACGGTCCGAACAATTTCAAGCGAAATGTAAAGCGAAATGGGAACTAGGTTCTGGAACAGGATGACAGCGGTCCAGAAAGTGACAATACCAGTTACGGGTGGTGTGCCTCCATAGGACCCAAAGTCGAAGTAGTCTAGCGATTTGTCTGGCGCGGCCCATGCGATTCCATTCACAATGCCTGCGACAAGACACATGAAGAACAGGATGATAAAGTTGTAAATGACGTTCCAGTTGAGAGCCTTTGCCATACGAGGTCGTTTGGCTGGGGTCGCCCCGGAATTGAGCATGATCTTGCTCTCTCCGCCGGTGAAGATGACAACACCCAGAACCCATTCGGTACTCTTCAAAGTGCAACCACGAAGCAAGATGTTGTTGATAGAGACGGGCTCAACCATCTCCTTCCGGGGAGCTTCGGGGAATTGTGGGTCGCGCTGGTCCCAACGCACGGCACCATTGTAAGAGTACAGATTGGCATGTGGGGCCTCACTTTCGATCACAAATTCAGCCTTTTCGCAGTCTCTGGCGTGTCGAACTTGCCGGCCACAGTGGAGAGCTTGGCGGACCTTCAAGTTAGTCTCTCCATCCAGGCCTTTCGTTTCGATATAACAGGCGCCATCCGGATCAGAAGTGGACAGAATCACGATATCAGCTGGAATCGGGTCTTCGTTGTACAATCGGACAAAGTCGCCAACTTGCAGGCTTTTCCACTGCTCTCGCTTAAATCGGGCCTTGCCGGGTGTCTGCTTGGATACGTCCAGGACGGTTCCATGTTTCTTGTCCGGCGTAGGCTCCACGACGCTCTGTCGAGCCGCGGTGTTCGGTGACAGATACTTGTTTTCGGGGTTGCTCATCATCGGCCAATCTTCGCGAGCTTCGGGCTGAGGCGATGGAACGTCGGTCATCGGGATGGCGACGTCTTCTGGTGCTATGGAGTTGCGCTGCGTATAAATTGATGCCCGGGGATCCGCTGTACTCAAGAACGAGCCTCTTCTTTGCCCCTGGCCGTCATCTCCACCTTGCTCTTTCTTCTGAAAACTAGAGGAAATCCATTTATACGCGGCAATCGAGCCCCTGGTGGAAGCCTTCTTGATACGACGCCATAAATCAATGTTCTCTTCTGTCGAATTGACATTGCTCCATTCAATCAGTCTGTAAACCGGAGCATTATTCACTTGATTATCCGAGACTGTGCGTCCCCAATCCTCAATGGCATCTTTGATAGCGGTCACGACGATAATGACGATTAGAGGAACGGCGTTCAGACCGGGATTGTTGGCACCGAAAATTGGAAAAAACTAGAATTTTATCAGCCAATTCTAATTCGGATTGAAGCCAGGGAAACAGATATGTCACTGCGTACGTTAAGAATGATGACGAACAAGAAATAGATGTTCGCGATGTTGTGAAACTGGAGCCAGATGTTGTAGGGAACAAAGGTGAGCGCTGTGTACTTGGCAGTGCGAATTTTGTTTCTGGGATACGTGATGCGCAAATGACCATCCTCATCTCGTTCGGTTTCCGGGATGGGAATGCTGAAGTATATTCTCCGGTTTGGTCCTTGTTGCGGGGTCTCGGGTCCGCTATTCGCTGAGATACTTGTATTGGTCGACTTTCGTTTTTCGTCTTTCATATCAGACCGTTTATGGAATCGATCAATAATGGAAACACGCTTCTTCATGCCTCCAGGTCCAGGAGCTCGCGTGGTAGCCCATCTTTGTCGTTTCGTTGGCTTGGAGACGTTGCTGCTGACCTCCCCGATCTCACCACCTTGCTCGTTGTTGTCCTCCCCATTATTTCCAGGAAAGCGCACGGAAGCCATCTAGGCTATTGGTGCGCCCAAAAAGGACATAAAACTTGACAGAAACCTTGTTTATTGATAGCTGACAAGCATCCGGTTTCGATGGCCGAAATCCGACGGCGCTTGGCGCAGAGAAAGACTGCCGGTCTGGGTGCGTTCACAGGGGGTTGAGGGCGAGGTAAACACAAATCTCATGGGCGACGCCAGTCTCGGGCAAATCAGGGGTTCTATGTGCGCGTGTTGAAGATGATCTAGTTGATGACCTTCGAGTAATCATTCAAAACTATTCAAGACAGGGTTTCCGCGGCTGATCGTGATGGAATATTATTGCAATGCGAAAGCCGAGGGGTCATAGGGCGCACCCACAAGGGGCCATTCAAAAGATTAAAGTGAAAAGAAAGGAAGAGAAGAAGCACCAAAGTGGTGATTTTGTGCTTCGAGGGGTGAGAGAGAGAGAGATGGAGTTAGCCACCTGAGCTTACCCTATGGATCTCAGTACAAGTACGGGAGAGTATGTAAAATTGTTACCACCCGCCCGTGGATGCTTACCGATGGGGCCGGGTCAAAATACCTTTGCTTTGTCATATCAAAGTGGACTTGGCAGGGGACCTTTACACGCGTCAACTGTTATAATTCGTATAATTGGGTATAATATGGTTTTGATTGTGTTTTACACTGCCTCTTTCTCCTGTTCTAGGCTTCTTTAGGTCTCTTCATTGTTCAAAATGTTCCCAACAGGCTATATATCACTTAGGGCTGATAGGCTGGGCCATGTATACAATCTCGGACTCAACGGACAATACATGTAAAGTCCGGTAATTATAAATGTCCGCCCCGTTCCGGGCTACCTAAGTTAACCCCTTCTAAATTTCTGACTCTGGCAATCGGGGTACTCGGCACTTGAACTCTGGGACAGGAAAATACCTTATTGATATACTACAGTATGGAGCAAGCGTAATCGATACGAGGTGTATTCCGTAGTTGGTAGTAAAATGGACTCTGGTTATATTTCGGACTTTCACTGGTACGCATAGGGGCACTGCCACTGTCAGCGTTATGATCGCGTACAACTAGGCTTAACGTGGGATTACCTCCCGTACGGAACCTGGATGATCCCCAGTTCTTCACTACAAAAGAAAAACCCTCGGTATCCGTTTGATCCGTACTCCGTAGCAGAACTCTGGAGTAACGGTTATTGGCCCACAGCTGTTGTTTCTTCGCCCCCACTATCAAGTATTAATTTAACAGCTGGCCTTTTGTCATATTGTAAGTTTGCTATAGTATATAACTATGTTGTATCTAGGTAAATATCATCTTGTATATATGTTGTAGATGGATTTTCTATCTTGATATGTAATAAATTTATACATAATAGTTATATTAGAAAATTCCGACAAATACGCACACAACGGGATTTTCTTTTCTTTTCTTTTTTTTTCCGTGTCTCTCCTAATGATATCAGAGGACCCAGGTTTCGGGGTCGGAGCATCGATCCTGAAACCACTGACACGGCACGAGCTTCCCGGTCCACCTGAGTCAGCTTTCTTATTTTTCTCTCTCGGATAGCCCTGGAGGTATGTTCTGGGTAGCATCTGCCAAATTCCCAATGCTCATATGCATATGGGTCAAAATCTCATTGGACCCGTTTTTATTTTTAATGTCGCGTGTATAAATTTTTTTAATCTTTTATGCTACAACAGTATGCATCCTGGCTCCTTGTTTCTTGGCAGAAAAAGTAAAAGTAAAAAAGAAATCTCTTGGCTTCAGGAGAATACTCCTGAATAGGCCCGATGATCACCGTCCACGTATGGAGTAGGGTTTGCGGGTTGCCTGGGACTCGTTCCCCCTTTCTACGGAGTAGCCTAACAAAATACCCAGATGTGTTACTCACAAAGCTTAAGGTACAGATCCCAAGGCAAGGGTGTAAAGCAAAAAAAATTATCTGTAGTACTCTGTTGTATACAGTGCAACCTGCGAATAGTTTGCTGATAAAATAATATAATAATATTGTACGGAGTAGAACACGCAATTTTAGATGTCGTCGGCGCGACGAACTATATTAGTGGGCCCAATGTCGCGTACCATCGCTTTAACTAAACTAAATTGGAGGTTTTGTTGTACCCTGATAAAAGAGGTTTTGTTGTACCCTGATAAAAATGAAAATATCGCAAAGAATCGGCAACTTCCATCTCAAGATTGACGTTGATTAAATGAGATTTGTTCTTCGACAATTAGTACGGAGTATCGAATATCCATGGATGAACTGGAGTACGCAGAACGGATTAATAAAAGTAATAGGTAAATAGTAGACCGGATCAGCCCCAGATCGACGCCACCAGGAATGTGGCTGTCAGATCTACAGCATACAATATAAGATATAACATATTTTGTAGATAAATATGTTATAGGTAGGACCAAGTATGTACTCCCAATGTACAAAAGTACATCTGTTGTATCAATTCAATCTATTTTATAAATTTGATCTATAAGTTCCGGCCTCAAAGAACGTTTGATTGGGCTGTTAGCGTTCTAAGGTCATTGCCCCATCCAGGTTGGAATCCACTTAGGCTGGAAGAACAAAGAAGATACAGATGAGTCAGCAAAGCTCATGTGACATCGCGCCGAATCGGCGCGTGCGGCGACGCGATATGTCTTTCCTTTTATGAAAAATCCTCGACCCCATCATGCGGACAATAAAGGATCTATGGTTTAATAGGCCCGCATTCACTAGTGTCAATTCAAACAAAGCACTTGAGAAGAATGAAAGCGCTGAACTCGCAACCGAATCTTCACCCCTCACCGAACCCCCCTCTTCCTTTGTATTCGACCAGATATCACCGGAATCTGAACAAGATGCCGAAGCCCACTTGAATGCGGCCCTGTATCGGTCAACTCAGGATACTCAGAATACCCTCCTTCAACCCCCCACGTTGCATCAAAGTTTCCAAAGCATCGACTCGGCCACCGAGCTCTCGTCTTTCAACGAAAGCCTCAACGAATCTCAGCGCATCATGAAGGATGGCAGAGAGGTAGTCATTAGCTCTGATGGAGAAGACACGGACTCGATATGCTCATTGGAGGACCCAAAGAGTCTTTTCGCTCCACAGTCCAAGAAGGACGAGTTCACACCGGCCAAATTCACCAAGGTATCATCGCCAAAGAAATACAGAAACTGCATTGACTCCCTCGTTCACGATGCAGTGGATGATAACGAAGTCGAAGCCAGCGTCGCTCGGGCGAGAGCCAATTATGTGCAGAAGCAACCGGACGGCAAAGAGACCGGAAACAACCCGTACGGTACCGCTCTGAATGAAACGATGTTGATCTCGGCGCTTGGCCAGAATGAGGACGGCGTTGGAGGTCAACGTTTAATAGGTGCTATTAGAAGAACTGATGCTCTTGACCACGGCCGTGTCTGGCCATTTTTTGATTGCACACAAACATTGCCGCCGGCCCCCCAATTTCCACAGGAACTGTTCGCACCTGGGACCAGTATGGATATATTAAGGGGTAAGCTTCAAATAACTCATTGTTTCATTTTATTCGTGCTGACGGATTTGCAGAATCCGACACTCGCGAGCGCCAATTCATCTCAGGCGAATTTATTCAGATGGCTTTGTCCAAAGGGCTTTTGCCGGACGAACTCGTTTTGTGGATGTTTCGTTCCAGTTTGTCTTATGGTATCATTCGCTCATTGACACGAAGCTGACTTACCTTCAGTACCCTATGAACGTCGAGAGGAATTGAGCAATGCTTATTACCGAATCATTAAGGTTTGTAAATGCTCTTGTGTCGAGCTTCCCTTGTTATTTACTAACCGAATATATAAGAATATGGATGTGGAGCGCCTAAAGTTGCTCATCCGTCCAGCTGATATCAATGACCTTTTCTCACGATTGGGTGCTCGGAACCAGGCTTTGGATCCCTCCAAGGAGATCATCCCAGTTCCTTCCCAATGTATGATTTGACCGTCTTGCTTTGGCTTCGTGTTTTGCTAACAAACGCTGTCAGACATTACTCCGGACTCTGCGTTGAAAGACCATGTTACCTTTGTTTCAGTCCTGAGATTACTTAGAGAAACTGCTGGCTTGTAAGCTTCCACTCCCCAAACTTTGACATTCTCGGGCTTACAAATTTGTAGATTTGCAGAAGACACTCAAGAGCAGGTGGTGCTCATGCTGCTACGTCTTACTCTTGATATTTCATTAACAGCAGATGCTATGGTATCTTCAGAGATTCAGTGGACCATCAACGCTGTGTTGGATCCTGAGAATTTCCATGAAGCCAGTGGTGAAGATTCGGTGAGTATTCTTGTATATGTTTTACCACGTTCGAAGCTAACGATACCAGTTGCGACGAGTCTGCGCCACTTTTTACACCACAATACAGGATGTTTGCATCCAGAGTCAAATTGTGCACCATATCTTGCCCACGTCTCCATGGTTTGCATTGATACGATGTCGCCTGGCCGTTGCGTTTCTGCTACAGAGTCCTAGTCCTCTCACCGAACCCCCCGAAAAGTTGCTTGATATCAAACGTATCACACTGTTACTGCTCCGTGACGAGCGTTTCCAAGTCAAACGATTCAAGGGTATAGCCGACTATGACTGGAGGGAATTAACTTCGCTCACATGTCTTCTCAACGTCGCGATTGATTCGTCTGCGTTGGTGTTAAATTTCAACAGTACTCAAGCCGAGAAAGACTACGACGTTGCCATTGACAGACTGGCAGCTCAAATCAAGATGATCTTCTGCTCTATTCAGGATTCCGGTGCCTCACATGTGACACGGACGGTGGCAAAAAGTGAACTCGAGGCCTTGCATTACCGGATTGTCTATTCAGTTCGGTCCAAGCCACCACCGAAAACCACCATTTTCGAGTCACATGTCAAGGAGAGAGATGGTAACATTCGGAGCCATTTCAGCAACTTCGCTGCGCTTGCTGCTGGAAAGCAAAATCCCGGGACCAGGCAAGAAAAGAATCCGTCTGCGGCGCGAGGCGACGCGGATAATGGTGACACAGATATTCCCATCCGCGTCCATGATCAGGTATCCTGACCACATTAGCACTTTCAGCCCTAAGATCACCATTTACGTGAAGAAACAGAAGTACTCTACGAATGCGTCGAGATGTTGAAATACCCAGCTTTTCCCTCTAGCGTCAACCACCCTATGACTTACGACCCTTATGAACATGCCCTCCAGAGCGACATTCTTCCACGGGGCGTTTTTTTTTTTTTTTTTTTTTTTTTTTTTT
>LACB01000072.1:0-84670 GCA_030142185.1 Penicillium thymicola
TGATCCGAATTTAAGACTAAATGGGTGGCACAGCGCGTCGAACGAGAACCCCGACCGCGGACCCGGTTATACAGCAGATTGTAAGGAACGCCGAATTCACGCGCCAAAGGTGCTATTTTGGTTTTTTTGGAGCATGCCATGTAGATAGTAAAATTTACGTTAGGCAAGAGTTTACGTTAGGGTGTGGTAACCCAAGACCCGCAGGGGGTTGGGTTACTTGGCAAGAACCGGGTGCGACGTAATGCACTAAGAAAAATCGGAGGAAAATGGGGATGTGAAGCTTGCTGTTATGCAGATGCTTCACAGCCAGGAGCTCATAACCTCTTAGAAGAGAGAGACAGTGAATGCATTGGAAAATATCTTCTATTGCGTAGAGAGAGAAAAGAGAGAGAGAGAGAACTATCTACGTTGTCGGGACTAAATGACTAGTGTGACAATTGACAAGTCTGATCTGCCACTATTGACCGCCTGAGATTTCTGCCAAGGATTTCCGCTTTTGTGACTGGATGATGTTTGCATGTTTTGATGAGACAGACCTACCCCACAAACATCTCTCGATTTGTAGAATTCCCTTCTTTCTTTTTCCTTTCCTTTTCTATACTTATTATTCTCGTTGAAATGCACTCTTTTCATTAAAGAACTGGCTGGTAACAACTAGGAGCAAACATGGGAGGTCACGTGACACCGCAACAACATCCAATCTAATAAACCAGCTGGGGAGCTAGAGAAACTAGAGAAGCCGGAGTAGCTTTAGAGCCATTCAGAACTAGGCCCATATCCAGTAACACCCTGAGCAGTGAATATAGCCAAGACTCCCGTCCCTTTCTTCCACCCAGCTCTTCGTTGACCACGCTTTCTCAAATTTGTATACTACCCAGCTATACTACTTCACCATGCACATAACATTAGCCATATTCTTGCTAGTTGGTGTACTCGCCGCATCGATAGCCGCTGCTACATCGCCCAATGTTGCGGCAGGCTGCAAGGCGCTGCAAACGCCCCTTGGGGATTCGTTATTCTTCGCCAGCAGCATTGTTTACAAGTACGAGGCAGCGAACTTCTGGTCGAACACGGAGCTGATGGAACCTGGCTGTGTTTTCCGACCGCAGTCCAGCGCGCAGCTTGCGGAGGGCATTGTGGCGCTGGCCAATGCCAATGCTCAGTTCGCTGTTCGGGGTGGTGGACACATGGGTATTCGGGTGGGTGTTTTGATCTTCAAGTTATTAACTGTAATATAATATGTTGGATTGACCCTGTTCTGATGGTCGCAGGGCTCCAATAACATCAATGATGGCGTCTTGATTGTTATGTCGAACTTGACTACTTTGGAGTTGTCGAAGGATCAGTCCATTGTGTCCATTGGTCCTTCTCACCGGTTAGTTCTTTGTTTCGTTCTGTTTGCCCCGGTGATAGTCTTTACTTACCTCTGTTTAGGTGGAGTGATGTCTACGAATACCTACAGAAGTTCGAACTGACCGCTGCCGGTGGTCGTCTCGGCCCTGTCGGTGTGCCTGGATTGCTCCTCGCTGGCGGTGTCAATTTCTACGGTAACCAGGTTGGCTTCGGCTGTGATACCATTGTCAACTACGAGATTGTTCTTGCTGATGGCTCAATTGTGGAAGCTAACAAGACGAGCCATCCGGATCTGTTCTGGGCCTTGAAGGGTGGAAGTAGTAACTTCGGCATCGTCACCCGGTTCGACTTAGAGGCTATTAAGTCGGCCAAGGTATGGGCTGGTGCGCACACCGTGTCCGCTGAGCACATAGATCAATTTCTGGCGGTATGTCATATTGGTGTCCTTGGTTGCTCTAGGATTGGTTACTAACTGGTTTCATTAGGCTGCGGCTACCTACGCATCTGAAATCTATGACCCCAAGACGCACATTGTACCAGCCCTTTTGCCCGGCGAGACTACTCTCGCCTCCGTGATTCTGTTCTACGACAGCGACACTATCAGCTACCCCGATATCTTCAAACCGTTCACCGATATCCCGGCTATTAGCAGCACCCTTGACTTTAAGACGGTCGCCGAATTTGCCGCTGAAACAGCCGTAGTGGTGGTTGACGGTATCAAGTACGATCCCCCGCTCAGAACACTATGGACTAGTAGCTAACCAGACTTAGTGACGTATTCGTTGCCGGAACCGTTAAGGGCACAAGCTACATGGAGCTCCTCAGTGGAATCAGTATCATCAACCAAACCTTCTTCAACGAGCTCCCCAAGCTGTATGCGCAGGTTCCTACCGCCAACATCTCCACTATTCAGCTGGACTGGCAACCTATCGGCGCCGACTGGATGAAGGCCTCCGAGGCTCGTGGCGGGAACGCCCTCGGCCTGGACTCCTCGCATGTCTACCTCTGCTATGCGGAGGTGGTTGAGTGGATTGGGTCGGCTTATGATGAAATTGTCGCTTCCTGGGTTGAAGAGACAACGTACAAGATTAACAATGCTACGCAGAAGGCCGGCCTCCACGATGCATTTAACTACATTGGTGATGCTGCTGGATTCCAGTCTATCTTCCCTGGCTATGGTGCGGAGAACCACGAAAAGCTCCGTGATATTGCGAAGAAGTATGATCCTCGGGGTGTTTTCCAGACTCTAATGCCTGGTGGATTCAAAGTTTAGGACATCCTCGGGATGTATATGATTATTTCCATGGATGGACAGAATATGTATGTAAAGTATATACTGGTAGGATTTGTGCCTGTTTCACAATACTCCGAGGTTTCCAGAGGGTGATAAAATCCATGTTTCGCGTGATGCAACTGGCATTTGGGTTTGATGGCGAACAAACGGACTAGTATCTTGAAGATATCGAGTGCAATTTAGTATGGGCAGATACAACTAGACGATGAATTCCCGGAGTCTTTCCTTGTTGAGAATTTCTGCTTCCACCAATCTCCCCGTCTCGGTAATTTTCCCATTGACTTGCTCATAGCGTACCAGCGCGGGAATGTTGTTAGTGCCCCACGTTGTCCGGTAGACATTCCGAGGGTTAATCCATCTGATAGATATCAGCTCAATGTATCGGATGACATGATTTCCAATGTAATCTGGAAAGAAAATATCACAGGTTGAGGCACGGCCATGGTAAAACTTACTCGGGCTTTTGTCCAACCTCAACAATAGCTAATTCTGGCGCATCATCTCCGGAAAATGCGTTGTTTATATGGGGCAAGGCATCCCGTACGTCTGGGCACCAAGGTTGCTTGGTAATTGGATCTGGTGAAGATATGAAGGCAAGGAATAATTTCGAGTCCGGGCTCAATGTCAGCTCTTTCGCCGAACTTGGCAGTGTGAAATGTTTGGTGATTGGCATTCTTGCAGCTGTGAATACAGTTTGAGATTGAGTGCAGAATTTGGACAAGAAGTATGGCCGAGACAATGGAATTTTCGAGATCCGAAGTCCAGGCATTTACAAATTCTCCGTTGACATGAGGTGTGGCCTTTGTTGATTGCATGACTAAGCGCATGGCAATTGCAAGGTTCCAGCGGTGTGCCTCAAAGGATTATGGATACTGCTCGATATCACCAATATCATCAATATAACATAACCATGTCCCTTTTTACTGTGAACAGAGGTGCTCTTCTTTGGCGACTACCATATTACACCCCATGCAACCTATTAGCTACAACTTTCAATCAGCTTTCAATTTGACCTCTTTCTGTAGTCAAGCCTCACAGGTTCAGTCCTTTGCCCTATCTATCTCGATGGGTGAACTGACGTGTTTTCTTTGAGTAAGTTTTCTTTTCCTGGGGACTTACAAATGGGCTATGCATGTGGTCAGTGCCGGATTGTGGATATCCTCGTATTCTGCACGTTTACGGGCGACTAAGTATGCTACCCGACACATAACTCTTTCATTGGTTTGTTTATATTGCTAGGCAGTAATTTCGATCCACTCTCACTTCACAAGTACCATGTTGAATCTACTAACTACCTTTGACTGAATTATTATTAGTTTAACATCTGCTTTATTTTAGACGGGCATTAATTAAAATACTGGGGGGAGATAAAATCAATTAGTATACCTATTATAAAATTGAGGCTTTGTAATGCCTAGCTTTTACCTAGCGGCCAGACCAGTAGAAGAATTAAAATACCTAAATTACTATAATACTCCCCTTAAAAATATCTAAATCAAAATAATCAAAATAATCAAAATAGCCTGATTTTGCTAGCGTTTGTAAGTGTTAAAAATAAAGCCTTTTACTAGCATACAAATACAGATATCTCGATATTTTGTGGCGGTTTGCAAGTATCAAAAATAAAGCCTTTTATCAGTATACAAATATCGATATCTCGATATTTTGTGGCAGTTTACAAGTATCAAAAATAAAGCTTTTCACTAGCATACGAATACAGATATCTCGATATTTTATAGCGGTTTGCAAGTGTCAAAATGAAGCTTTTCATTAGTATACAACATACAAATGCTTCAAGAAGGCGGTAACGAAATAGGCGGTGAGGCATAAATTAATGAGAGAGTTATGTGTCTGGGTGGCATACTTAATCGCCCGTACACGTTGAGACTGTCTGGGTGTAGTTGGGCCGTGATGTAAGCGAAGTTTAGCCCCAGCGCTACTGCAGCTGAAGCCTTTCTCTCATCGAATACTAACCGAAGCTGTATAATTCAGCTTTTCCCCAGTATGGATCAAGCAGCGTCCAGCTTCCGCGCACAGTGGGTCAATCCATCGGACTTGTTCTCAATCCTCTTAATTATTGGCGGAGATGTCATTGGGCTCGCTCTAGCAGCCCTCTCTGGCGGACCTATCACCCCCGTCACCTTCTCTTTTGGATGGGTGTAATAAGCTAGCTCGGCGCTACTCACTGCCCAAATGCGAGGGCAACATGATGCCCCCGAGCCCTGACTCTTCGCTCCGGGTAATCAACCTAAGCACGGGGTATACTCGATTCAACCGGTCCTGGACTTTAGGGCGGGTATTTCAGAATTATGAATATTGGATGCCGGAAGAAGTGGAACAGCGACTGGAAAACTACCCGGTCTTGTACCGGGATGAGGAAGCCGGGGTCGCAGACACGGAGATGTGAGAGAAGGGCGCGGCAACGGCAGAAATATACGCTAATCCTCGCAAATTTGTGAGCCCCCACCAGGCGCGCCTCTGCGTTGCTGTTTACGAGTGGGCGCTGGATAAAGGCTATCCCGTGGCGAAACCTGGTTATGACTGGGTGCATTGGCTGGGAACCATCGTGACGGTGGTTCAACTAGGCATCAATGCGATACCGTTTACCGTGTATGAAGACTGCAGTATCTTCCTGGTGACGGTGGCCGGAACCGTCCTGGCCTATGTGTCTGGTGCGCTGCCGTAGTGGCAGAAGGGGAAGTGGGCGTGTCGAATCTTGGACAAGTGCAAGGATGTTGCATTGACGCTTGGTAATGGCATGCAGTATGTGATCGTGGTGGTAGGGTCGAAGGGCGGGTTGGATTTGGAAGATATGGCTGGGGGGCAGTTGCAAAAAGACGGGGAGGGACGGGCATGTAGGGGCCGATTGATACGATTGATGAGCCCTGGCAATACTACGCGTATGATGACGTTCCTGTTAACGGTGATGTGGCTCATGCTTCTCCTCAGCAGTATAGGGGTTCAGGACCATGCGTGGTATCTACTCGCGGTGGGAGGCATTGGCATGGTGCAAAATCTCGTCACGGCCGGGGCTCCGCGTCAGCCGGAGATATTGGGGATACCGATTCGACTAGCTATGCATTTAATAGGGAATGAAATAAGCCCGATACCAATGGTGTTCGCCGAATTCAAGGTAATGCATACCCTGATGGAGTTCGAGTTAGACTTCAAGGGAGCTGGCCGAGCTCTGCTCCTAGAGTTCTTTCCTGGAGGCGGCGGCCTGCAACCGTGGGAGGAAAAATGGTGGTCCAGTAATGAACAGGAAATTCGACGCCAGCTACTACGGGCGGCGAAAGAAAAAGAATTCAACAAACAGATGCGTAGGACGTAGGCTGACTGGAAAAGTGTGACGGTCAAAGTCCCTCGTTGGGCAGACAATCGCAATGGCGGAGCATGCGTTCTTCCCTGATGAACCCCCGAGACCCTTTCGAATCAAGTATAACGGTTCGCTATACGATGGAGATAATTGGGACCAATTCCCAATTCGCCAGGGGTGGAAATTGGAAACAGGACCTAAAAAGTTCCCGCGACGCGGAATCCCACAGGAATTCCACTCTGGAATAGAGTGCTGGCTCTACTTAGGCATGCCCCACTATGTGTTCGGGGGCCAGCTGGACCAGTCCGATTTTATCCTGCGCAGGGAAGAAGATCCCGAGCAGTACATAACGACAAGAAATCTCCATAAATATGTCGACAACGTCAAGGAATGGAAGAAGAGGAAACTTGGGGAGCGAGCCGTTGAGATTGTCAAGAAAGTCTGCGAGCAACTTTCCGGGTATGGCGATTATTTATGTCCGGGATGACATGTCATTGGCCATTCGACTGGTCTGCTATGGTTTCTGGAACATTGCAGTCAAGCGAGATGATCCTCAGACCCAGACCCGACATGTTGCGCAATGGATGTTCACCGGAGAAATTGAGACTAAGCGAATGGTTGCAGAGGGATGGTGCCCCTTGGAGGCAGCAAAGTGTCGCGTGGCCGGTGGTGGAGTGGACACCCCGGCGTATCTGCTTCAGTTAATGCGTGTCAAGCCTGGCTGGAACAAGATAACGCACAAGTCCTGCAATAATACGGAATGTGTGGCTAACAACGTCGATGAGAGCCAATATGTCACTCGGCACGTGCAAGAAGATTGCACTTGTTCACACCTCTAGGCAAATGTCGAGTAGCTGCATACAATTCTCCGGGATGGAGGGGTTTCCCTTTTAATGCTCACGTCTGGTGGCGAGGGCGAGCTCGACAACCAGAATTTCAAGGTTGATATTGTGAGCAAGCGCGCCGGGAAGCAATACTTGGCCATCTCGCATGTGTGGTCCGATGGGCTGGGAAACACGGAAGGTAGCAGTCTCCCGAACTGCCAATTAAGTCTCCTTTACGAAGAGGCAAGGCGTGTCCTTACTAGCGGTGAATATGTCCCTCGCTATAACTCCCCCTTATATAGGAGAGGATTGCCAACTTCGCTATAGGTGTCTGGTTCACCTTCATTAAACATACTATTGATTCTATATCTAAGTTCGAACGTTTTGTCAACCTAGTTGCCAGTCCGTTTGATAAAAGTGATATTACTAAAGATCAACTAATTCGATAGAATTGGTTTAATGTAGCCACGCGAACCACCAGCAAGGCAGCCGATCGCCCAATCATTCTAGTGGGCGTTCTCAATCTCGAGGTGAAGGAAATTCTCCAGGTCAAGGATTCTGATAAGCGGATGAGAAAGTTCTACAGCCTGATTGACAAATTTCCCTAAGGCGTACTGTTCCAGGCCGGGCCACGGTTTGAAGAAGAGGGGATGCGCTGGGCGATGGAAGTGTGTCAATATACCGAAGAAATCCAATACCTCTCAGGCGGACCAGGAAATATTACCCCTCGAGGACTTAAGATCACACTTTATCCGTCGTGGTTGTTCCCATCCTGCATTGTGTTTGACCTCGGCCTCTTTGACATAGACAATAATCAGGGGCAACGCGCTTGGGAGCAGTAGCAGTGAATCAAAGAGCACAATCTTGAAGATGCCGACAACATGCCCAGTGTATGTCTGCTGGAGACTGAAGTCCCTGTTGTTTTTGAGCCAAATGGAACCTACAAGATTATTGTGCATGGGTCAGAACAGAAAGGTCTCCGTCTGGATCAAAGAGATCGTGTGCAGTGGTGTCACTACGGACGACGGAGGATTCAGTCCATTATGCACAATATGAAGCCCTGGGGGCAATCAAATCTATCGCCAGCTTTATACGATGGCCAGACGGAGGGTACCTAGTTCCAGTCGCCTGGGATGACCGACAAGAACGTGAATGGATTGTTGGTTAACTGGACGGAGTGTTGGTTGAGTGGATAGTTTTTAACTAAGGTCACAAAACAGCATTGATGCCCGCAGTATATGTACTCTTGTATCTATATATCAACACTTTTAGGGAGGTTTGCTAGCTCTCTACGCTTACGTATAAAGACAAAGTTATTTTCATACTTCTAAGCTATGAATCACCCTAAAAAGCGGTGATCATATAAATTTGTATAGCGTAAATAGCATTTTTGGCTGACAGAACGGATAGGGTACCTTATATATCAAGGCGTCTATAATATCTAACTACCTATTAATTCAAGTATCTTCACTTTTCTGTTAGTCTTAATTCAGGCATCAATAATACCCGAAAAGGGGGGTTTTGTCTCATGGCACATTGACACCTATACCGCTTCTTGTGACAGGAAGGACCCGGACGCAGAGGAAACGAGACTAGCTATGTTTCACCTGCGAGGCTGATCCTAGAGAAACCACACAGACCTCTGATTCTACGTGTAAATGACGTTTTAATAGAAGCTTGAAATAATATTAGAGGGTAGGCTTATGATCTCGTGCGTGCACATATCAAGGTTATCAATGTGAGCCACATAGAGCACCGATTAAACATAGGCAAATTCAGTGGCCCCTAAAAGGTAGACCCGCGCATTTAATTGACCTGGTCGGTTTCATCTTCGGCCTCCTCGTCATTTCCCTTATCAAATAGTGTCCGCGAGGCATCCGTAGGCTCGCCAGGCCACAAGGTGGCATAGAGGTCACGCGCATCGGTCCAGTCTTCATAAACACCATCAGAGCTATAGATAACTAGCATGAATTATCTGGACGGTTATAACATGTAGCATACCCAAGATTAATATTTTTCGGTGCCAGCATCCAAATTCTGAGAAGGATGGATGTAACGATAACATTGTATGGCTTTTGAGCAGTCTTGCAGAAAGTCCAGTCGCCCGGCTTGCACAGGATGAAGGGTTCATGAGCATCTCCTCCAACCCCGTTCAAGTCTATGCCTTTCTCAGAGCCCACGACCACCGGTGTAACTTCGTCTTCATCCTCGGTTGGGCCGCTGAGAGGAATCCGGGCTTCTTTGATGATATTGGGGACATCTCGGATGAGCTGGGCCCAGGCCTTTTGCCATTTAGGAGTATCCCAGCCACGTATGGCATAATAGTGCGTGTAACTTTTTCTTGTTAGCAATGTAATCCTTTTGGATGATGGATGGACTAACCCCATGGTTGAAGATGATAGGTGTTGTGGTAGTTGTGAGAGGAGTAAGTCGAGTTGTTGGAATGAAGTTGGAATGAAGTAGTCACCTGCTGGGACATTACATCACTTCATAACCTCCAGATATCTTTCTGCTTTCGAGGTAAAAAAGAAACAAATAAATGATGAAGAGTAATGAAAGTAGGGGTGATCACTATTTTATATTTTGCTGCATCTTTTAAGATGAATCAAATACAATCTTTGGCCTGAACAAACAAGTGTCTCAGAGCTTCCATTGCTCTAAGCACTCCATCTTTATCCTTGTTCCCCGTCTAACACAACTGTCTTTCAAAATTTTACAGAGATGGCTGAAGTGAGTATATATGAGCCTAATTATCTAGATAACTTTAGGATGATTACGCTAACATCTCTCCTCTGCCACCTAGTCGACAACTGATGAGCAATGCTTAGCTCCAGAGCTTCGTCAAGCTCTTGATGACTTGAAAACGGTTGTCCATGCGATAAATTGCTGTCTGACAACTTCTCGCTTTCTGGGCTCGTTCCCAAACATCAGTACCCAGCACTCGGAGATCCAGAGAGCTATCGAAAAAGTGACCCGGTTTGCGCGGGACCAGGAAGAGAGGGCTGATCAGGCTGTACAAAAAGCCCAAACGACATTCGAAGCTCTGTCTCCTGAACATCAAAACAGCTTGATCCAGTACTACGGGGAAGATCTCAGTTTCTATCTTGAAATCGCCATTTCTCCGGACTTGTCGCATACACCTGCATCCCCTTTCAAGGAATTCCAGGTTTTGCTATTTGATATTGAAAACCTCCACCGTGCACTTGCCCGGGTACGTGGAGTGGAGGCAAACATCACCAATGTCTTTTCTGGGCTACCGTCCATCCAACGATTGAGGCGGGAAAACCGGGACGAGGAAATTCGGCTGTTAAGAGCTACGCAGCTCGGCTGAGATTCAACTTTGTAGGCAATTCCTTGCCTTGGATAGGGAACAACAGGACATGCTCTGGTTATGGTATCAGGATTCTATGGGGATCAGTGCGACCCAGAGAGATGACAATGCGCAAGACCCTTACTCGGCTTGGAGTTGAGATGAAGACAGCCATGAGAATGATGAGATCGTCAATGCGAACAGTATCCCAACGTACAATCATTAAATCACGCAAACCCGCAAATAGGGAGAAATAATATGAGTCAAACTACTCCGTTTATCTCGTATTGTTTAATCTATTCAGATATTCGCCAATTATTGGGAGAGTGTGGGGTAGATAACGGGCCAAATTGCCGAGTTTCGGGAAATTGTCCTTTTCCTTATCCTCTGTCCACTCTCTATGACCCTTCGGATAACTGTCCAAATTGATTATGGACTCTGCCTCGAAACGACGAAGGAAAAGACGGGTTGCCGACGAGGATCGCAAAAGAGCACCCCGAGCGTATGCATGATTGATTCGAGATGATGCGTATCCACTAACTGGCCCAGATGCGATCTCTGCAAGACCAGAAACAGCAGGTGTGTGGAGGTGATACCGGGAAGATGTCAGCGGTGCTTTACGAGGAACCTAACCTGCAGGTTTAGAAGGTAGCGCCCTCACTGAACCTAGCGTACTCACCACATCAAGCACCAGCCAACCACAGCTACTACAAGATAATGTCAATCATAATGATCCGCTTTCTCCGGCATCAGTCTTGTCCCAAAGGCTCGCCGAACATGTTGTTGCAGGTCAATCCAAAAGGGCCCCGTGGCCAAACATCCTCTCCCGTCTGAGGGAGGCTTTCTCGCTAGATAGAGATGCTGCTCCCGAGGAAAGGGACATGGTGGCCATGCAGGCCGTAAGTTATATTGATATTTGATTCTACCTTCATGCTAACTAACGAATTCAAGCATATGATGCGTCCAAAGGCAACCCATCCATCTGAGATGGCATGTTTACACGCAGCAATTGATGCATTTCCCCCACGGCCGGTTGCCGACTTCTTAATTTCGGTATTCATTAAACATGCAACAGATACATTTTTCTACTTGGACCAGGACCAGATGCTGTCCGATATTGACCAATTTTACATGAACACCACCTCGCCATTGAGATCTGATTTGAGCTTTGTCTGTCTTGCAATGGCATCATTCGCACTAGGCAGCCAATGGACGCCGCTAGAAAGACCAGAAGGAGTCACAGTCAGTCTACATCGGGATAATGGTGATTTAGGCCAAGTGTTCTATACCCATGCCAAAATGCTTATCCCCGACCTGATTGACCGACCATGTCTCCGATCCATTCAAGCGCCTTTTCTATTAGGTGTCTACCTAATGCCAGCGAGTGCCATTGGATCATCCTATATCTATATGGGCTTGGCTTTGCGCAAAGCACTGGCATTTGATCTCCATCTCAACCCAGAGGATCAAGCAGTTGATGGTCGGGAGAGAGAGGTCCGGTGTCGGTTATGGTGGTCAATCTATTCCCTCGAGAGGTAGGTGACAGGACCATCATCGTCAACCTCAACCTCACTAACCACTTCAGATGTACTACCGTCAAACTAAGCAGGCCTCGCTCTATTGATGCCAATGTAATCAAAGTGCCACATCCGTCGCCTCTCCCGGCACTCGATCACCTACAAAGATACAACAATATTCAATTCCAGATGGCATACAGTCGTCTAATCAAGATCCTCGACCGAATTGCCGAGCAATGGTATGTTGCTTTGACCTTAATAGAACAATACGAACTTATATATTTTATTCAAGCGGCACTGTCAACGGAGCGGAGAGTCCGAATCCGAAGCCCTGGCCTCTGAGCTTCGACAATGGAAGAAGTCTTTACCACCAGACTTCAAGCTTGACGACACGGACCCAAAAGACTCAAGGTACCGCACGATCTTCCATCTCTATTTAAATTACTACTATGCGTGGATAACCATGGGCAAAGTCGCCCTCGTAACTGTCGCCCGAACGAGGCTTCGCTGCCATATGTTTCCTGCGTCGCGCCCTCCTGATCCAAGCGACGCTACTTTTGAGGCAATCTCGACATTGTGCAAAAGCAGGCAGAAAACTTCTCCTGTTATTCGAGGATCTAACAAAAACCCGTAACATCACTCGTTTCTCTTTCACCGATTTCCAGGGATGCAGCATTGCGACGATCGTGGCACTAGTGGCTGGGATTACAGAACGCGATTCAGGATACAATGCTCGAGTGAATTTTGGTTTAAATTGCGTTCGGAGAATGGCAACCGGGAACATGACAGCCAAATTGGGCGTGAAATTTGTGGAGGCTGTACAGTCGATAACAAACGAGGCCGCGGAGAAGCTCCATCAGGCGTCCTCTGCGGTCAACGAAACACAGAATGTACAAGCTTCGGCTTCCGTATCTGATTACAACCAATGGGCTGAATGGCTTGCCAGACTGGAACATCCTCGAGCACTAGAGCAAAGAGCAATCCATGAGGTAGAGTCTTCTGTGCCGTTCTCACATCCTGTACTGCACCCACAGTCAAACGAGAATACGTCCCACTGGAGGACTGCTGGTGAACAGTATATCTCGGAAAGCCCAAACCCGCAAAACCTAGCATATGGCTCAACGATGCTGCGCGAGTTCCAGCCTACAGAGTATGACCTTGTTTCGGGACTCCAGGAGTGATGATCCAACGTTTCTCATGGGCTTGACTGGGATCGACGTCCTAGACTTTTCTAGGTTTACATAAATATCCAGGGACAATGATGAGGAATCATACAAAACCATATTTGATTCTTAGGTGTTTATTTCTGTCTTAACACTCACAACACCAACCGCCATGCAATGCAGTTCAGTGCGCGACAACATAATTATTGTACTCTCACTGGAATATGACCATCCTCTAGCAACGCATCCCACCTACTTTTATAGACACGACCATCCTTCATCACACCAAGCACATGTGCATCAGGCTTATCAAAAACGGTCACATCCTCAAGCGGATTCTTATTTAGAATCACGACGTCAGCATGGAAACCTTCCTTGATTTGACTTAGTTCATCCGCGTATCCCATCATCTTCGCCGGATTCACAGTAGCACTACGCAAGATCTCCAGAGACGACAAAACTTGCGATCTCAGTGCAAATTCATGGGTCTGCGCAGAGCCCAGCGGACCCAGTAAATCAGAGCCATAACACATAATCACGCCAGCCTCCGAGGCAACCCTCAAAGCCTCAAGACCGGACTTCAGCACGATCGAGTTCTTTGTCTGAGACTCAATGGGCAGATAGTTTTTCCACCGCTCGGAAGCCATCTGAGCATACGTGATAAGCGTAGGGGTCAGGTAGACTCCCTTCTCAGCCATCAACTTAGCAGTGGATGGGTCGACGAAGTTCCCATGCTCAATACCACGGACACCATTATCAATACAATGCCGGATAGCCTTGACGGTGTATGCATGAGCCGTGACAAACGTCCCAGCATTATCGGCACATTCCACCATCGCCTGAATCTCCGCCGCCGTAAACTGCAGATGCTCCAACTTATCCGTTGGCGAAGCCACGCCACCAGAGCCCATGATCTTAATAAAGTCTGCACCGCAGCGAATCTCCTCCCGGACAGCAGCCATGCACTCCGGCACGCCGTTGCACATACGACCCAAGTTATTATTGCTTTGGGTACCGCCACAGCATTCCGTAGCCTCATGCGGGCCGCGCAGATCACCATGACCACCAAATTGCGAAAGGGCATGTCCTGCAATAAATATGCGAGGGCCGGGGAAGACACCGTCTTTGATAGCCTCTTTCAGAGCAAGCTGGGCACCGCCACAGTCGCGGATGCTGGTGAATCCGCGATGCAGCATCTGCGAGGCTGTGTAAGGCTGGCGCAAGAGTTGGACGTCGTTTGGGTTCCCGAAGGCTTTGGATAAGTCGCTAAAACCTGGGACTGCGCATAGATGTACGTGGGCATCGAATAGACCGGGGCAGAGGTATTTGCCTTGGCAGTCTACTGTTTCGAGGTTGGGTTGTGAGGCTGGGATGGATGGTTCTGAGCCGACGTAGGTAATTCTGCCTTCGGTGGTTATTAGGGTTGTGTTTTCTTTGATTGTGCCGGATTCGACATCAACGATGTTGGCGTTGATGAATTTATATCCCTGCGGTGCCGGACGGGTCCATGGCTTAATCTCTGAGCCGGGAAGGATGGGTTGTGACATGATGGGATTGTGGAATATAGTACGTAAGAATTCTGAATAGGTTAAATATATGGAGTTCAATGAAGTACAATGGAGTTTAAATACTCTCAATCTAAAAGAGAGAGAAGTCAAGTTGCGGGGGAGTATATCTCACATTCGGGCAGATTCGACAGATTCCCGATGCCATCGGACCGATGTACCCCTTCTCCGCATATCCACCAACTTAAAGAGAAGCCTCCATTTATAACAAGGGAAAAATTCGGGGCATATCTTGGAAATTTGATCTTCATATTTGACTGTTTGGTTGAGTTTGAGCTTGTCCAAATCCACATATCTCAACATTGGTGTATCAAGGGGCCACCACTTCCACCCGTGATGGACAACTTGGAGAAGCCTGCTACAAGCAGCGATAATGCCGATCCAGCAAGTGGTGAAATGTTTGAGCTTCGTGGAAGTTATACCAAAGAGGAAGAGAAAGCTGTCCTACGAAAGATTGACTTGGTCATTTTACCTTTTGTACGGGATTCAAGTTGTCTCCTTGGTTCTTTTTTCAGGCTACTGATGCATACTTCCAGATGTGCTTCGTGTTTTTTCTACAATACCTTGACAAGCAGAGTCTCAGCTATACTAGTGTCTTCGGTCTCATTGAAGACCTCAACATGACCAGCTCGCAATATTCATGGTCGAGTTCAATCTTCTACGTTGGTCAACTGGTCGCCGAGTATCCATTTATATACCTCATGAGCCGGCTCCCCTTGACCAAATTTGTTGGCGCGACTGTGTAAGTTTGCTTTCGCGGTGTTATGCACTATGTCTGTTCCCATCATGTGCTAACCACCAATTCAGAATCGTCTGGGGTATTGTATGCATGTGTCTCGCAGTGCCAAAAGACTTTGCCGGATTTGCCACGGTGCGCTTCCTTCTCGGCTTCAGTGAAGGCGCCGTCTCGCCTGCCTTCGTGACAATCACCAGTATCTGGTACCGAAAGGAAGAACACAATGTCCGCACGGCATTGTGGATTTCCATGAATGGTCTGGCACAGGTTCTAGGCTGCTTCCTGATGTATGGCATTGGCAAAAACTCCTCACTTCCAATCGCTCCCTGGCGCGTGCTATTTATCATCTGCGGTGCGATAACTTCTGCTGCAGGCGTGGCGTTCTTTTTCCTTATGCCAAACGGTCCCAGAGATGCATGGTTCTTGGATGCTCGCGAGAGGGAAGTCCTATCTTTACGCATGGCACAGGACCGGGATGGTGGTGACAAGTCCTCTTTTTCGGTTGCCCAGCTCAAAGAGGCAATAATGGATCCCAAGGCGTGGGTTGTCTTTTGGTTTGGTGTTTTGGTATGCATGCAATCGCCGGTTTTGACTTTTGCATCTCTTGTAATCAAGTCGATTGGTTATACTAATCTCGAGACTATGCTATATACGGCTCCATCGGGAGCTGTACAAATTGCTTTGTTGTGGATCGGTGTCGGTCTAGTGTTTATCTTCCCTAATCAGCGAATGCTAGTCATTCTTGTCCTTATTATCCCGCCTCTGATTGGGACTGTGTTCTTGATGAAGTTGGATGTGACTGCTCAATGGGGTTTAATTGTTGCCTCTTGGTTGGTATGTAGTAGTTCTATATAGTTCTATTGACCAGGCCAGGTTTCTGTTGCTAACCTATTTTTTGCAGTCCTCATGCATTACCGCCTCCATGACCATACTTCTTTCACTTGCGGCATCGAATTTCAAGGGAAATACCAAGCGTGCTGTTGTGAACGGCATGTTTTTCATTGGTTACTGTGCTGCGTGCATTGCCTCGCCTCAACTATGGACCAACAGCCCTCGTTATACGGAGGGTGTGATAACATCCATCGTGACATGGTGTCTGCTTTTCGTGGTGGTGATTTTATTCCGCTTCTTGTGTATGTGGGATAATCAGCAGCGTGATGAACAGGCTGCCAGTTCTGGTGCTGTTAGTGTGGATCAAGAGGTCAAACTGGACGAGAATGGGTTGCCACAGACAGACCTCACGGATAAACAAGACCGACAGTTCCGATATGTGTGGTAACTGATTGTTTATTTTCGTCTTGGGAATTATTTCTTGGAGGTTAGCTAATATCACTTGTACACCTGGGCAGCTGCGAAGGGGCAGAACGGCCAAAGGTTAAATGCCTGAATTTTCAGGCCTAATACCTTAATGTGCCCGAATATTATCTCATTTTATTCTGGCAGAAATTAAAATACCTGAATTACTATGACAGAGAGCTTAATCAGCAAAGTATCCTGCCCAGGTGTCCAGGTGTTAACACCCCCTTCCGCTACCGCCTTCTTAATTAGACATAACGCTTTAAAAGAATGAAGCCATTCCCACTACGGAGTATACAATCTCCGTATGCACCCACTTCTCGACGTTGAAGCTGTTGCAACCGACCAAATCTGAGGAGGTATTTTATGCGGTCCGGGATAATTCGAAGAAACCGATGATTTGTGGGATGGGAATGAAGAGATTCAATTTACTGTACACGGTATAGAGCGGTGCCGAAAGCGTTCTATAATTCAGGCACAATAAGGCTTCAAGCTTGAAATATCAGGCATTTGACCTTTGGCCGCTCTGCCCCTTCGCAGGCAGCTTTGTTGTAATGTATAGCACTAGAAACGTAAATTGGATAACGCGGAATTATCTTAAAAAAGGACATCCCAAAAGAGACCCTAAAAAGTAACAGCGTTGAATTAAATATAACCTCGATAACATGATGGTATGCCAAATATACCCGATTGTTATTGTTCGGAATAAATAGTTGTTTAATATGCGTACACTATGTTAATATAGAAGAGGAAAACACCAGATTACAACTGCCCCTTGATGATATCGGCCGCACGCTCAGCAACCGCATACACGGTGCTCTGAAGGTGACCGCAGACCTGGAAAGGCATGACGGAGGCATCCACGACACGAACGTTCGAGGTTCCGTAAACCTTCAGCGATGTATCGACAACACCACCAAGTTCCTTGGGCAGCATGCCAGCTGTGGTAATCGGGTGGAAGTTTGATCGGTCTAGTGAAACGAAATGTTAGCAATGGAATTCCCATCAGACTTCCCTCAGCAGGTCGAATGATACACGTACATTTGCTGTAAATAAAAGTAGACCAGGCCTTATCATCGGCACCAGCAACAACCGTAGAAAGACCGGGGGTGATCTCAGCACCAGCCATACCAGCAAATGGCTCAGTCTTGAAGATATCACGAATAAACCGTGCCGCCTGTGCCTGGGCGTGGAGATCAAAGCCCAGCATGAAGTACTTGGGGTCAATGATAGCCGATGCCGTGGGGTCTGCGGAAGAAAGGTGAACGCTGCCGCGAGAGAAGGGCACAGAGCCCCAGTATTCGCTGCTGTATGCGGGTCCAGAGGCCGATAGGAGGATCTCCGCAACAGGAATTTCATCCTTGAAGATCAGATCCCACTGGATCTTGAAGAAACGATAGATGTCGCGGGCGTTGGTGATGTTGCCGTTGGCGGAAGCCACCTGGGCTGCATAAGCGGGAAGCTTGCGAAGAAGTTCGGCTCCCAGTGCGGTGGAGTTGGGGAAGAGCTGGTCAGCTGAGGGATAGGCGACGTAGGTGGCACTCTTGTCGCTGCCGTAGGTCTTCTTTGACTCGAATTCGAGGCCGTTGTTCATTTGGTCCTGCAAGTTTTCGCCGACAGTTGGCAGGTTAACCTTGGTGGCGATTCCGTGCTTGGAAAGAATGCTAGAGGGGAGGAGTTTGGGTAAGCTTTCGTCAAATGTTGGATAGGGGCGGTGTTATGCTTACTGTGGGTTTCCGACTCCAGAAAGCTCGAGCAGAACGGGAGACTTCAATGCGCCAGCAGCGAGAATTACTTCACGGGCAGCCTTCACCACGGTCTTTTTGCCGTTGGAAAGAGTGACTTCGACACCATTTGCGATGGCCTCGTGTCCATCCTTCCAGGTAATCTTGTTGGCGTGTGTGTTGAGCCAGACATGGAGGTTGGTTCTGTTCTGGTAAGGATAATAGTAGGCACGAGCAGCATCCTCACGGATGTTGAGATCAGCATCAACCGTCTTGGGATACAGACTGTATCCAACCATGTCTCCGCTATTGGCGTCCCGGTTATATGGAACAGGAACATCGAGGTTCTGGTAGGTAGCGTTCAACTTTTGAGCAAGACCGTCGTTCAACTGTGTTGAAGTCCAGCCAACCTTCACGGGCCCAGTGAAACCGTGGTAGGCCGGGTCAAAGGCAACACCCGATCCCTCCAAGGATGGGTAATTTGCCGGGTCTTGCAATTTCTCGCTCTTTTTGAAGTAGGGGAGGAGGGTCTTCCAGTTCCAGCCCTTGTTGCCGATGGTCTCCCATGCGTCGATCTGGGCTGCCTGGGCACGGAGGTAGGCCATTCCGTTGATGGTTGATGTTCCTCCAAGTGCCTTTCCGGCACGCAGGATCTGCGAGGATCCACCGGCATATTCTTGGGCTGTGGTTTCGTAGGCCCAGTCAAGGTCTGTACCGAATGCTTTACCGTATCCGAGGGTGTCGGTCACGTTTGGGTTGTTATATACGGAGCCGCCAGCTTCGATGACGAGGACCGTGGTGTTCTTCTGCTCGGACAATCGGTTTGCAACAACGAGGCCACTGGTGCCACCTCCAACGACGATGTAATCGTAAGTTGAGTCCGACTTGTGTGAGGCATGGGGAACAGCAACTGCTAGTGGAAGCAGGGCAAGGCCGAAGAGGCTGCGCATGATTGCTATAATTCCGGTTCTAGGGGAAAGTGTTCAACAAGGAATATAACAGAACTTGTTTCCATTGATTTCCTCGAGGCTACACGGACGATTTATACGTCCAGGTCCCAATACGATTGCAAGCATGGCGATCCACCTTTTTGATTCAACAACAGGACGGAGCAATTTGTCACATCAGACTAATTCCTCAAGACGCGATTTACGGTACCCGTTGCTCCGTACTCCGTACTTCGTAGCAAATGGAAGAACAGAAGAACCCACTATCTACCTCTATCTACCACTATCTACCACTATCTACCACTACTTCGTAGGTATTCTTTTTTTATTCCCGAAAAATCAGATAACATAGCCAAGGGCCAAGCCTAAGCCCAAGTTGCAGCCGAAATTAGAAGTAAATCCTTCTGAGGTTACAATTGTGGATATAAAGGACAATCCTGACACCTTAAATCTCCGTTATTTCCCCGTTATAGCGCCGGTAAGCCAGTTTTAAAGTTCTTGTAGTGTCTCTCGATATATAAGCCCCCTGCTTGTTGATTCCATAATCTCTTTCCATTGATCCACTCAGTGGAAGATGGAAGTCTTACTCATCTTTAGTCAGGAAACAAAAGGTATTGAATGGATCCACCTTGGACGAGTCGGGATTAAGGGATTTATATGTTGTAGTAACGGCATGCCGATCTTATTCATTTCGGAATTGAGGCCGAATCTCCACCTTAAGACAACAAAAATAACCGGACCGGTGCTGTGTTTCACTCGTTTTCTTTTTGTGTAATAAACTGTTTTATTGAATAGTCGGCCATATCATGTGCCAGAGAGCTATATAATCCGTGGGCTATGCAATGCCAACATCCTAGACTCCATATCTAGGTAACCATTGTAACTACTTTTCTGATTGGTTTTCTTTTTTGGGGGGAAACTTGTAGATTTACACTTTTGATCTGATAGAAGAGCATCTGACGAACTAAGTTTTTTTCTCTTCTAGGCCCTTGAAATATTAGAAAGCAGGCGAGTAGCGTCACTTGTGGATACAATATACTACCCAATACGGAGATTTTCGACCCTAATCACAGAGTACTCTGCCAAAGTACAATCGCGTGATTCAATTACAGTCTATTTTTTTTGTCAGATGGCCACCGACAACCGCTTTGAAATAAAATCCCCTCCAAAAACATTACTATGTCTATGTTGTATGTTGTATATCCAACGCGCCGGGCTAGTACGTGAAACATTTGGAGCACCCCCGAATTAAGGATAGCACATACGAAGTTAGAGCCCATTTTGAGCATTAATTTAGCTGCACATAGTCCATTTGTCTTGTTCTGCAGGCATCGGTGTACGAAGGGGCATAGCGCTCTTCTAAGGAGCATCCACCGAGAAGCTGCGGGATCGACAGGAACGTAGTCAACATCTCCCCAAATTCAACATGATCTTCAAGCTCTTCGATTGGAACACGTTCATACAGGGGTTTTATTACAATATACACTTGCAGTCTTGATCCCTTTAAAGTATCTATAGATACCCATATTATTACTTGTACGTTGCCACAATACAGGAAACTTCAGGAATTGTATTGATTCGTGGCGTTTCTAGGAACATTCTGAAACAGATCATCCAGACTATCAGCATCCGTTCCCTAAAAGTTAACACCCGGTAGGTTCGAAGTATCCACGGCATCCTCATCACCCAAGCCATCAAGATCCTTGCGCAGCCAAAACGACCGGAACCCCTCCACCAATCTCTGGGTGAAAGGCGCCACCTCGTCAACCTCCATAGGGGCAAAAGAAAGCCGAATATACCGATGAGCCTTCTGGGCAGACATAGGTGTCGCAGCGAACATCGATCCAGGACAGACAAGACAAAGATGAGGCTTCTTGGCCAAATGAATCCAAAGCGCCTGTGCGAGTCGCTCGGGGGGATATTGTGAGTGCAAGGGATGGGTGTCAACCCGAGTTTCAACCCACGCGAACATGCCGCCCATTGGCCAGATAAACTCATACATCTGCACTCGATCCACAACCTCCCATGCATCGATGTGATCTTCACTCGATCCATGGAAGAGATACTTGTTCTCTTCTAGAATCATGCACATAGCCTGCATGCGCGTTTCATACCCGGCGCGTAGCCCTTCCAGCCACCGTACCCAACCATCCATGTGCCAGCCCGAAGCGATCTGTTTGGATGATTTCCCGGACTTATCATCCGGTTGACCAACGATCATTTCCGCTATTAGTGATTGAACAAATCCGGATGGTTGTTGAGTTGACACTTCTGTTATGCGAGTGAGACGTTCGATGATAGCCGGCTGTGCTGTGATCCAGCCGAGACGACTACCCGGTGCAATGGTCTTGGAGAATGTGTCGAGTCGCACTACCCGGCCCTCTGTGTCGATGGATAGATATGAGGGGACGAGTGAGTCCAGATAGGCATAGCCTGAGGACTTGCCCTCTGCGTTGTAGTTCTTGGTGTATAGATTTGGTTCTGAGGGTGAGCCACGGTAATGCACCGTCTTTTCATAAGCGGACGGGAACTGCAAGTTCCAGTATGGTTCATCCTCGATGATAATCACATCGTATTTCTGGCAGAGGACGTAAATCTCCTTTCGGCGTTCGACAGAGAGCGTTCCACCAGTGGGATTTTGGCCAGTTCTCATCATCCGGTCAGCACACATTCACAACATTTTTTTTTTTTCCTGCTTTTCCATTTCTTCGCAAAGGATATATACTCACGGTACAGTATACATCAAATGGGGCCGTCTGCCACGCCGGAAATCCCAATTCTCCAACACATCCTGTAATCCTCCTTTCTCACTAGCAAGCATACCCTGACCATCTATCACGACACCAACGACATTCAGCCCGCGAGGCGACACGGTCTGGATAGCATTCATATAAGCAAACTCCTCACACAAGACACCCTCCCGCTGTTGGATCCAATCCCGGTCGGGATTCCATGTATTTGTAAATGCTTCAATAGCCTTAGCAAAACCATCGGTCGATCCACAGGTCAACAACACCTCGGGTCCGCCCACATAGGGTACATTTGGATGTAGATGGTCTCTTGTGAACGAGCGCAGGAAAGTAGTTAAAGGAGGGTATCCTTGGGCGGTGCCATATTGGAGGGCGGTTGTTAAGTCGATTTTGCGAGTGAGATCTGATGTGGGACTCTCCTTGGGGACTGTTACTCGGACGGAGTGTGACTCCTTCTTATCTTCGGATTCAAAGCGCTGGGGTAGAGCGGCTTTTGCTTCGAGTGTATCGTAGGGGAAATAGGATGCATGTGGCAAACCTAGCGGAATTATCGAATTAGTTATATTTATACTCCGGAAAAGTAAATGGGGGGAGGGTTTTCTTTTCTTTACCTCCAGCAAAATTAGCAATTCCAGGTGTCTGGAAGTATTTATATAACCCCTTGACACTGCTGGGTTTCTTGTTCTTAGTCGCATAAGACAAGTGATGTGACAGGTCTAATGGTGGAGCTGTCATGGTTGTCGATCTAACGGTTTTGCATAAGTCAGATATTAACTAAGGTATTGATGAAAAAAAAAGCAATTACATATACATATAATATATGTTTTATGTATTGAATGAGATATAAAAGAAGGAAGTACGCGCTCTGAATTACTGAATACTAAATTATTTTAATCGGAACCCCCCGGTTAAACCCCCCCCCCGCTGTGCTTGATAATCAGGGACTCCCAGTACTCTTGGTCTCCACCAGATCTAACTTCTTTTTGATGGCTTGAAACTGATTTGGTTGGCTATAAATTGGTAGATATCTTATCTGACTCTGACAGAAGTGAGACTGACTGTGATGATTACCACGCAATATATCAAGTGATTGGCGGGATTCCTCTGGGGTGATTGGTTTCTCATATGACGAGCTCGGAGTATAGAAGTCGAACTGCACTTTAAGCCATTCTATCCCGATGGATCTGTGGTCTTGGGGCTAGTTCGAGGTTGGCTTTGTTCTAACGGCATTCGCTTGTACCATACTCCAGCATCTTTAGGAAATTATTATGAGGGCTGTCTCTCTTTTCAGTATATTTACCACTTTGTTGGTGTTAAAGCTAGAAGCATGGGAAGAACGACAGAATATAGAATATAGACGAACCGGGTGTAAATGTGATTGGTTTCCATCACTATGAAAATATTTACTTGGACTGGGCGCGTGTTTATATGGACGGGACTAGACGTGTTTATGCCTGGTGAATTTCTGAAAAGTACAATAAAGTGCTGGACTTCTCGCATCTCCAAGAAGTCATTATGTTCTCGTCAATAATGCGCACTAGCCCTATGCCATCGGGACTGATTCTAAACAAAACCATCATTTGAAACGCGTTCTGGATATTGTAATATAGATAAAATCCAGAATTGTCGCGTGAAACACATTTCCGGATATCCGAATTATCGGATATAAAATTTGAGACATCAACCCGGCGCCATTGGATGAGGAGTGACTCCCCGTTTCCCCCACATTCATATATCATATATCATAAGCACTAGAATAGCCTCGTTTTAATGAAAATCTTGAGGTTTGATCTTGCTGATATGATTGAAGTCAACTCTCAAGCCGAACGTCTCTCGCGGTTCGCGGTGGATCAAAATTCACCATGTGGCCCACAAAAGGTTGTCAGCGATGAATTTTAACAGGAAAAGCCATAATCAGCGGCAATACGATTTCCATCTCTCCTGCAAGACCCAGTTCTTTTTTTCTAACGCTATAGGGCTGTTAGCCACCCGGAAAAGAAAAAAAAAAAAACGGGAGATGGGTCCAAGAAGAACTACCGACTCAAATCTTCCGCTTCATACCCTTCACTCGTTTCCCCACCCCCTGGAGAGGTTGGATATATGATTTTGTTTGATCATGGGGGACAATAACATGAATCTAAAGCCGGTCGAGTCGGCGCGGTCACTCGCTTCGACTTTCTCGCCGATCCACGAGGTCTTTTTCGTTGCCATTGTTTGCATGGGTCAATTTATGACCCAAACCAATATCGGAGTATGTCTTTCGCCGCTTGATATTGTCGGCGATAGCTTTGGTATCGATGACCCCGGCGTTTTGAGCTGGTTCATGGCTGGGTACTCCTTGACTGTTGGCACATTCATCTTGGTGTCTGGCCGGTGCGGCGATCTATTCGGTTATCGTCGAATGTTCATCATCGGATTCTGCTGGATTGCGCTTTGGTCTCTTGTTGCAGGTCTCAGTGTCTATTCGAACTATATCCTCTTCATCTTTGCACGTGTTTTCCAAGGCATCGGTGGCGCATTGCTGATGCCCAACGCATTGGCTCTTCTTGGAGCCACTTACCAACAAGGAAAGAGAAAGAATATGATTTTTGCCATCTTCGGTGCCGCTGCCCCGAACAGTGCCCTTTTGGGGTCTGTCTTCGGTGCGATCTTCTCTCAGTTGGCTTGGTGGCCCTGGGCATATTGGACCCAGGCTATCGTTGCTCTCGGTTGCGCTGGATTAGGCCTGATCGTTATCCCGTCCATTCACCACGAGACTGCCTTTGATAAGTCTTTCTTGGGCCTGCTAAAAGCTCTCGATGCGCTCGGCGGAGCTTGCGGTATCGGCGGCCTAGTGCTCGTGAATATTGCATGGAACCAGGCGCCTATCGTGGGATGGAGCGAACCCTACGTCTATGTTCTTCTGATCATTGGAATTTTGTTGATCGCCGCGTTCTTTTATGTCGAATTCCGGGTGGCTGAACACCCCCTCATTCCGTTCCATGCATTCAGTCGCGATGTCTCGTTTGTCCTTGGTTGTGTTGCCTGCGGTTGGGGCTCATTCGGAATCTGGATCTACTACTTCTGGCGATTCGAAGAGAAGTTCCGTCAGGTGACTCCTCTTCTGGCATCTGCGCAGTTCGTCCCCGTGGGCCCGATGGGTATCATCGCATGTGTTGTCACCGGGTGGCTGATGGGCCGCATGCGCCCCGGGCTGATCATGCTGTTGTCGATGACTGCCTTCACGTTAGGCAATGTTTTGATTGCCATTGCTCCAGTGCACCAGACCTATTGGGCCCTGACATTTGTTTGCTTGTTAGTTATCCCTTGGGGTATGGATATGTCGTTCCCTGCAGCGACTCTGATGTTGTCGAATGCGGTCGAGCGCAAGCATCAAGGTGTCGCTGCATCATTGGTGACTACTATCGTCAACTACAGCATCTCGCTGAGTTTGGGACTCGCCGGTACTGTGGAAGTTCATGTAGACAATGGAGGTCACACTCCCGATGATGTTCTGAAAGGATATAGGGGTGCCTTATATTTGGCTGTTGGTCTTGGTGGGTTAGGGATGTTCCTCAGTGCGATCTACGCATTTAAGGGTTATCGAGATGAGAGACAGTCAGTGAGAGCTAATAACGAGAAAGCTTAGGAATAAGTTAGTGTCTAATTGTACATAATATTTAGTTATGAAAATCAACAAGCTGGTCAATCAAGGTCGGTAATCTTAGCTGAAAATGAGATCATCAGATAATATTTACAGACGTTTAGGTCATTCCAACTTGTTAGTCTTCTACCTACATAATTGGCCATATCAAATCCACTTCATCTTTCTGATTGGAGCCTTTCCCAATGCGCGGGATCAACAATTCCACATCAGAGGAATCCAAGGTTCCGGTCAAGGTAGATCCTAAAATGGATGTAAATCCAATCTTGGCTAAAGCTTCAAGCTTGGGGGCTTCTAGTTCGAGTGACGTACATAGGAGCGAACTCATCATGTCCATTTTGTGGTCTTGTAAATAGTGATTCTATGACTCTCTATGTGCTTCTTGGGTATCCTTCTCGACACATAGTCGGAGATAATACACAACTCGGTCAATCCCTTGTTCAAACACATATTCATACAGATAGACGCGAAGGGTCGGGTTATTAAATGGGACCTGCGTCAAGATAGACCTGATCTGGAAAATAAGAGGCCTCATTGTCGATATCGTGGAGTCCACTGACTCCATAACTCGATGCCGCACATAAAGTATTCCAGACCCTTGGTGTACATCTCGAGTTCATATGTCAAGCTTTCCATGCGGTTGTGTCGAATTTCATCAGTGGATTGCTTGAGGGCGAGCTCCAATTCCCGACAGTAGCTATACATCAAGCGCTTGCAGGCTGTATATGGTAGTCCTGTCTCGTTAGCGAGAATGTAGATGGCGGAGAATGGCCAGGTCCCATCGGTTGGGTTCGCCTGGTATACTTTCCATTCTCGCTCCCAGCTATATATATCATTCATAACACTGACATGCCGAAATGCGGTGCTTTCCAAGGCGGCGGTCTTTTCGAGTTCGGGGTTGGTGAGATAGAGCTTGGCACCGAATCTAATGAGAGCTGTGTAGAATCTAAATGGCCGTCAGGTCTCAACAAAAATATCCGAAAATAAACAACAACCACAATACATACGGTCTGCCCACATCTATCTCCCTAAATTTGAGGTATGATCCGAGAGTCTTTATCGTGGTCCTTTCTTGAGATGTCTGAGCCTGCAGCAGTTGACAAAATCCCTGGGCAACATCGCTTGCTAGAACCTCATCCATACTTCGCATGGCCATGATAGTATCGTGAAGCATCCACTCAAGACAGATACTTCTGTCGGGGCTGAATGTTCCAAGGGCAATTGTCATGGCCCTGTCCCGATACGACAGCATTTGTGTAAAACTCATTTTTTCAAGTTGATCTATCTCAAAGGTCAATAGATGTCCAAACCCAACCTCCGGCCACAAGAACTCACCATCAATGAGGAAAGACAAGTAAAGCATCTTGCATGTCATATCAATGCGATCATCTAGCGTCAATGGGAAAAAGTGACTAAAGGCGCGGGAGAACCCGATACAAAGGAACCCCTTTTTCTCCTTCTGGCTGGTGAAATTCCAATTGTTGCTGAAATAGGGCTCAACCTGAGCTTGAATTTGTTCCCATCCTAGTGGATGGGTTTGGGATTCAAGTTGGCGAGCTGGAATCTCGCAAGGGACATTTCGTGGTGTCGAGTACTGTCTGGCTGATTTGTTTACTGAATAGATATGGGACGAAAAGATCGGCCGATTGACAGCCAAATCCACTGTAAATCGGCTTTCATCTGCCAATCTCTTCCAGATGCATACCCTTTGAAATCTATACATTGCAACTTATGTTGGGTTTTCAGTTGAGATTTTGGTTGGCGATTGCCAGTCTCCACCACGCGATGCCAGTTGCTTATAATTACGCACGGGCCATCAAAACGTGATGGGTCGGTCCATGTGTGACACACTTCTTTTTACTCCGTACGCTTAATCTCTAATTCTACTCCCAAGTTTGCTTCGTACATGGTTCCAGCTTCGGCTTCTATCAGCCATAAAAGCTCTCTGCAGGTAGCTCTACGGCGCCTCCGTGCAATCAAAGCATATAGTGGAAGTATCCCCGGCAGTTCTTTGAGTCTCTCAACAATTGCTACCACAATGAGCACACCGTCAGAGAACCGACAGCCTGCCCCATGGCGCGATATCCTTAATTCTCATCTCGAACAAACACCTGGATATGAATTCACAATTGCAACAATTGGCTACAATGCTCAACATCATCCTGTGCCTCGCCTGCGGACTTGCGGCTGTCGTGGTTTCTTCCCAGAACTCGAGCTCCACCCTAAGGGCCAGGAAGCTATGGATCAGCAGGTGGAAGATGGTGGCAATCCACCCGCGTTCGAAAGTGACATGCTGTCATTTACCACTGATGCTCGAATGGACAAGCTTCCTCAACTGGAGTCCTCGGGTCATGCGATTGAAGCGGTGTTCTGGCTAAAGGATCTCATGACTCAGTGGCGCATCAAGGGGATGGCATATGCAATTGGCAACCCAGGTGGAGAGGGTGCAGTGGAAGAGAAGACATCTCGAAATGAGATAAGAAAAGCATTGAGGGTCAAGGGGGGTAATGACAGCGACATCGCAAAGTGGACATGGGAAAAGGCTGTCACAAAATACTTTGCAAACCACTCCCCTATCGCAAGAGGTATGTTGTCTCATTCCTATATTCCTTTGATCGCGATTTAAAAGCCCTGTTTGCGTCATCGCCAGTCCATACTGACTGGGAATCTAGGTTCTTTCCGAAACCCTCACCCTGGACAACCTAGGTCCACAACTCCCAGCCAACTAGATCTCAAACTAGGTCAAGAGGTTCTGGACCTCCATGACCCCGTTGCACGGGCAAATTTCCGAGTTGTCGTTATTCGACCGGAGGAGGTTGAGCGTCTAGATCTTACTGATCAAGAGGATGCCAAAAGATGGAACTGGACGTTGATTGACGGAAACGATGGTTCTCGATGGAATGAGGTCGAATTGTGGCCCTGATTATATTAATACTATAAAGATGTTTATTTTCTACATGTTTAGGTGAACTTGTACGATGTTTTCATCTTAGATTATGAGGGCTATATATCTATACACATTAATGGAACATCTAAAAAAGCTCCAAGTCAAGCAAGGTCTTAGTAGTTTCCGTAGGTCTTAGTAGTTTCCGTAGGTGTTTGTTGGAAGCTGCACCGCCCGGGCGAATGAGTTGAATTATCAAATCTGCTTGATTTGCGTGGTTTGCTTGATTTGCGGTCGTGTCGTTTTTGCCTTACGGTTGTCGCATGCCTAAAAGGATTTTTGCTCTTACCAACCTGTCGCAACTCGATCACGACGACTAATCCACGTCCCACACACGACAACTACCTTTCACTTCTCACTCACTTTCATCTCATTAGTGAAGGTTCGTCCCCTTGGATCTTATTCTCTTACCCGCGTTACCCCAGCACATACCTGAGCAGAGTCCGACACCAAAATGCCCAAAAATAACCCTGCCTGTGCTGACTGCAAAGCCAAGAAGAAGCGGTGCATCCACCGTAACCAACCTGTGGAGGTCACTGGGGCTGAAGCTGTCCCATCCACCATGTCTTCCTCCTCCGCTCCCCCTCCCCCTCCCCCTCCTGTCCCGACTCCCGCGGCGACTCCCGCCCCTGTCGCTCTCCCTGGTGCAGCCACCAGAAGCCGCCGCAAGGCTGCCGAGGCCGCCGAGGCCAAGGCCAAGGTACGTAACATAGACCTTCTGACTTCTCTTTGGTGTTGTCACGCAGCTAACGCATGGATCTAGGAGATGAGTTCCGCCCCGGCGGACTCCAGCGATGAGCTTTCCTCCGTGCCCTCCGAGACCGAGGCCGAGGCGGAGAAGGAGCCGGTGGTGCCGGTGGTGAACAAACCCACCAAGCGCACTCGCCGCGCCAAGGCCACCGCCGCCGAGTCCCAGACCGGTGCCCGTGGCCTCTCCCCCGATAACCTCCACGCCGCCTCCACCATGTCCGTCCACGCCATCTGGGCACGCCAGCTTGAGGGCAATCTCCAGGAACTGGAGAGAAAGATGGAGGCCTTCAACGAGGCACACCGCGATGGCCTCGTCGCTCCTCAGGCCTTGAATGACGCCCACCGTGAGGCCCAAGCCGCTGGCCACAATGTCCAGCGCACTGTCAAGGGCTGGATTCAGACCTGGGCCGTCTCTGGCCGTTGAGATTTTTTTTGGGGGGCGCTTTTACTGGTTTTGTTCTGGGAGGATTTTCTTCGGTCCCTTGATATGGGACGTGCGTGACCAGGTCGGGATAATTCACGTGGTTTCAAGCCACGTGAGCCTGGTCGGCACCCATGGATCTGTTTGTTTTGTTTTCGGAGAAACGTTCCTGGTGTCCCCTGGACACCTACTTAATCCATGAATTTTTCGAAGTCGAGTCATCCCTTGTAAACATAAACCCCTATAATAAATAGTCTCCATACATATATGTAGTTGTAGGCCATAATGATTAGCATAGCCCAATGTTGAACGAGTTATTTGTATGTCACGTGTGAAGCCTAGAGCTACATAGTAACTTCAATATACAACATAGCCAGGCGTCTTTGATAGAAAATTATTTTCAAAGTGGTTTGGGGGATCTGGGGGACCTGATATGAGAACGGGTACAGGGAAGTTCCTAGGACTTGTACATTAGCGAACTGCAAAGGGGAAGTTTATATTACCAATGGCCAGCTCTCGATTTCGACCGATCAGCCAACCACCGTTGCCTATCAAACATGGTGGGACCCAGCCTCCAACCAGGGACACTCCCGATTCTTCCGCGGGAGGGATCGTCCGGCTCCCCAATAGTGTGTGTCCTGGTGTACCAGTATTGGAGTATTTGAAGTATTGACTTTCATAATACGAGTAGATACCTAGGTACTAGGTATTCCCCGTGATCCCCATGATCCCCGAGTCCCCGGTTTTTGGTCCCCGACCGTTACGTGTCAAACCTGTCTTAGGAAAGGTACCCGTCACGGGTGTTGATGTTTAGAAAATACATGGTTTTTATTGTCTTTCCTATGCGACCGGGTCTAATCGAACAATCTCCAGGTTTCTTCCAGGAATCTCCCCATGTATTTCGGTTGCTGGGAGACTGGTCTTTCCGAAGAATGGGTGACTCGAGTACATATAGTATTTGGACGATCAGGATCATATTCTCATAATAATCATCATGAACTTTTTTTAGAGCCTATGCAAGACTTGTTACCATATCCAATAGTCAACGACATAGAGGAAGCTAAAATTACTAATGGAGCACGGAGTCCGCCATATACTCAGTTCCCTAGGACAACACTACTCTTAGTCTGCATAAACTGACACTGACACATGCAGTAATCCACCTCACCGCTCAAGTGATAATGGTACAAGTGGTCCAATCATTAATGAAAGGAGAGAAGTTGCAGATGCAGTTAGCCCTAAGATGTGTAGGATGTGTGGCAGGATGCGTAGGATTCCTATCAAATACAACAGGGGGGTTATTTTTCCGTACTTGTCCTGTTATATATATGTTGTATTAAATGTACCTCTGTACGGTACTCCGTTGTGCCCAAGGTATGACCCACTAAACAAAGTATTTACCATACCAATACCATATTTCTTGGATTTCTCGTCCCAAGGTTCTTCTATTTTCTCTGTTCAACTTTCCCCTCCTCTCTGCTTCACCGTTACTTGCACCTTTTTAACTGCAGATCATATATTATTGAGGGGTCACTGATCTCTTCTCTCCGTGCTTTCTTCGTCACCTTTTGTCTCTCCATCTCCTTATACGATTCTGGTCGAACTCACGATTTTACGACGAAACGAACACCCAGAAGCACACCTACCCAGTTATAATACTTTGACCGCCCGTTCGTGAATTTTGAGTCTCTGGAAAGTGTGGCAACGGGGGATTCCAATAATTTGTTATGGCCATGGCATCAATGGATGCTCTCGGGGCCTTCACCCACATGAAAGACAATATTCCTACATGGATCACTCGCGTTTCAGAGCTTGCGACACACACTCACAAGAAACACGATGAATACTCCGAAGCTTACAGACGCCACGCAAATGTCAAGTCCCGCCGACGCAGAAACAGCTCTGTTTGCTCCATCCATACCAATGACCTCGTTCCGATCGCAGAAAGAAAGGGTCCCAGCCCAGAACCTCCGGCCCTGGAGACACCACAGGATCCATCCGAGCAAATCCAACGTCCAGGTCGCAAGCGCACTACAGATGAGGCCCCATCGCTCGACTCCAATGAAGAATACAATATGGTGGTAAGCACGCGGCACAATGTCATCATTGAGTATGATGGTCATACACAACAGACGCTCGAGACAATTGTACGCGATATCGGGGTGGCCAGGAACAACATTAGACGAGGACAGATGTCATTGATGCCGCGCACCGGACTGCGCTCGGGCTTGTTGAGTAAAGGCATGATGAATATGCCGAGTGGACTGGGACAGGCGGCGCCACTCTCTTGTGTTCGCAGCACCCGGACCACATCTGGAGTTGTCGGTATCTCTGGGACCAGCGCACTTCGGAAAGACTCCCCTTTTGATTTCGCAGACAAGCAATTGGAACTTGCTCATGCGCTTTGCGAGACCGCAGCTTACCAAGTCCTCCGATCTGGCGACTGTGGCACAGAATTGGACGGCGTGGAGGAGAAATTCAAAATGCTACTGGAGGCGGCTATCAATGAGGTCGACCGTATTATGGCAGAAAAGAAACAACAAGAAGAACACGAGCAAAAACAACAAGAAGGGACTGCGGAAGAAGGACCTCCCAAACCGCCCCCTACTCCATCCGCAGCCCGACTCGCCATGGTTGCTGCCATTGCTGCGAACAAGCCCTCGATGGCCACGGCAGGCACCATTGAAGTTGATGATAACTCATCTCTTTCGGCTGAGTCGATTGACATCACTGCATTCCGATCCACCCGGATCCGAGTGTAAACACTGACACAGCCAACACTTGACCTCATATTAGCGATTTAGCGTGTGCTGAAACCCTTCCAGCAAAACCACTCCAGCCAGTTGATACCTTTGATCTGTTGAGACCATTTCTTTCTCTTTGATTGGCCTTTTTCTTTTGCCTTTCTGCATCTTTGATTGCGAATCTGATTTGTAGTTACGGGAGCGCGCATACCAATTACTCCATTCATTCTCCTTGCGATCCATATTTTATTGTTCTTTCTTACTGTCTTTGATCCTTTTTTTTTCCAATATTGTCCTTGTTTTGGGGTACATATCTCCTGCCTGTCTCTTGCATCAGCTCATGACTCATTCCCAAGGGAGCACGGCGTTGGAATCGGCGTTTTATTGTTATTTAAGTTTTCTCCTTCTGTCCTTGCCCATGGAGTTTCCTGGACCTCTGCGTTCATTGCGTCCATTCTCAGTACATATTTAAGGCAGGAATTTGAGTTCTTTTTTTAAATTTTTTTTTATGGATATTCAGCTTTGTTGTCAGGTTTGCATGCATATAAGGTCTACAACATACGATGAAGGAAGGATTGTACAAAGAATTGTATAGAGTACTACAACATACACCGTACGTGGAAGGCGTGATGGCCCCCAGCATTCCAACAGATTTGAGTCAGGTTCCGCCAATAATGTGAAAAGTACAAATGAATTTGGGTCGTCATTATCCTTGTCTTCCCTGTAATAATCCTGGATTCAGCTCGGCAACATCCCAATGCATGACCGTTGCCGTCCCCTGTCTCGGTACGGGAAGACAACGGCATGCATGTCTTCTAAATGATTCGCCAAGCAAAGTCCCCAGGATGGGCTCCGTTGTGGAGTCCGGGAGCCAGTGATACTTAACCTTCCTAATGAAGTAAACAGTCTGGTCATATACTAGTTAACTAGTTAGCTTGGATGAATAAGTGGGGCCCTAGGGGTAAACTTCAATTTTTTGTACAATTATGTTGTATGTATGTTGTATGTTGTCTACGGAGTACTCCATATAACAGATAACAGAGTATCACCCGTGTGCATTGTCCCTCAGATCTTCAATGTTCCCCACGACAGCCACGAGGGCTGGGGCGGCAATTTCCTTAATTTGTTTCACGTTCAAAGTACATCTTAGGATTTGTACGTATGCATTCGTAGCACATGCTGCGAAGTACGAAGTAAAATGTACATCATGCGACCTATTAAGGGTGCCTACTTTGTACTTAGTACAGAAAAGCCTTGTTTTTCTACGTGCGAAGAAGTCCGACTTGGCTTCCGGTGTATACGTGGACACGATATTACTATGTATGGTCTAGACACTTTTTCTTTCGGTCGATGGATGTGGCAGCTGAAATAATAATAATAATATATATATAGTATATAGTATATATAGTAGTAACTATATATGTATTTATGGTGGCATCCACCTGGCAGCATGCAAATGCAGGGATCTTGCTTCTCGAAGATACAAAGTACGTAACTGAATCATCTTGGATACAGTCTCTCTGTATGTTGTATTATATTCCTTCTTTCTCCTTTATCTCAAATGTCCCCCTGATAGTCTCACCTTAAAACACAGGATCTATATTGAATCTCAATTCAATCTAATAAAAACAATGGAATATATTAAGGAAGATGCTTAGTATCAAAGCTGGGACTTTTAATTCTGATATTAATACAGTATAAGTATAGTAATTTGATATGTATTCTGTACTGAACCCCCGCCCGTCTCTATGCCGATCATTTCTCGCTATCAACTTTACCTTCCCTTTTTAGGTAGCGCGGATCATTATTCCAGTTGTTGTTGTTGTTGTATTTTTTTACGAGATAAAAGTACGATGTCAGAGAGGGGATAAATTTGAGTCCTTGTGCATCACAGAATTGTTTTTTTAGACAGTTTGACAGGGCCTTATCCCTGTACATACAGAAATGTGTCCTACCCCTTAATAGGAGATTCCATGGTACATTTGCAGTCTACATATCAAACATCAACAGAAAGACACGCACAAATTACAATTACAACCCAGAATATGTATTTTAAATTGATATTATCGACCCCACTCCCACTAGCCAGAATTGACAGGTGTCAAAGGATATAGCAAGCCAAGCAAGCCAAGCAAGCCACCACGGTATCCTACCGTAATTAATCTTGGATAACAAGGATCTTCCCCGACGCTTGACGGCATCGGCCCTTTCTCTGTTAGTGCTGAATTCACAACAAGGATGTGAACATGGTCCATAGGCTATAGTAACCTCCTTCCGTCCTTGGCAGGAAGGTCACAGGATTCTACTAGCTTGCTAGCAGGGAAGATTCTGCTAGTTTCTATTATTTCAATTGTTTCAGGGGAGATGTTAGTACTTCTGGATGTGATATCTAAATTGCGGCAGAATCCAATCTTGCTTGTAAGTATATTGCGTACTCCATACGTGGTGTGATGATACACAGCATAAACTTTTGTGCGGGTATTTGATTTTGATGGTCAAAAGGTAAAATCCACCTGGGCACTCAAAAGAAGCTTACTTGCAGGCGAATGGGGGGATTTGAGTGGATAAAATACAAGTACAGAATAACGAATAGAAAACTAGCTGTATCAATCACCTCAGTCTTGACAAAAGTACCTATATGTCACATGTTCACAGGTACTATTGTATAAAAGTACCAGATAGTTATCATTGATTGTATCCGCAATCGGAATGTCTACAATATACGGAGTACTCTATAGCACAATAAAGTCGAGGACGCCTCAGTAATAGCGAACCAGATTGCTAATTGACTGGTATTTCTTAATCCAAGACTAGATCACTCATTCTGCAATACTCGAGAACTTATGTGCGGTATACGGAGTAGAATATTGAACAATATATAATATATATACCATTGAGTCCCTAGCCAACCATAGTCGTAAGAGTTACTGACTCCCTGGGGTTTGGTCTCCATCCACTTTGCAGCAATAGCACTAGAACAACTGTGCAAAATATATTTACTTATAAAAAAAATACAAAAGAAAAACCATTTATAGATCAAAAAGATCAAAGATATTGCATTGACGGGGAATCGAACCCCGGCCACTACTTATCAACCACTTCAGATGAAATGATATGGAAGAGTAGTATTCTACCACTGAACTACCAAAGCTCCTTATTGATTTTCTTGCCTTGTAACGTATTCTGACTTCCTAGAAATCAAACTTTTTTTTTTCAATTTATATGAAGGTGCGGGTGAAATCAAGTCCAATTGAGTACAGTGCTCTGTGCTAATCTGGGTCAACACAGTGATGTTATATATTATTATATGGTATACCTAGGTCTATCCAGTCTTATACCTAGCTTCCTGCCCGCCTGTCTACCTGTCTCGACTTCATCCCTACCACCGATATCTTGCCTGCTCGGCCACCGATGACGCCCCTTCTGGTAACCCAGCTTTGCAAGAACCTGGATATCATACAAAGAGTCCGGGTAATCCGGAAAGCCACCGAAGAGCGAGACCCTACTTGTGTATGAACTCGTCATCGGAAGTGAGTAGATGTTTTATGCAGGCAGATAAGCAGGTAGGTAGGTAGGTAGGTAGGTAGGCAGGGTAGGCAGGAAACCAGGTGATAAGCTGGATAACCCCAGGGTATACCATATAATATTATAACCCAGATTAATACAGAGCACTGTGTTGGATATTCAATTAGGGGGCAGATCCATTGACCGCTCTGAAAATGGGTGGGATTCACCCGCCCATACGGACCTTTTTAGTATACACTCGTAGGACGCTGTAGGAGTTGGAGTCGGGAAATCTCTAAATGAACAACCATCTACTCCCCTCCCCATACAACCTGTCACGACCACCAACATGGCTGGAACGTATATTATTACAGCCACTCTGGGGTGTCATATTAGGAAGGCCCACGCATTCTGAATCACGGAAACTATCAACGCCAATTCCTCTTCAAAATAACTCAAATCTCCCTCCAATCCGCATAATATGCATTTCAGACACGCACAATGCAACCCCTCCTCTGCCACCCGGAGATATCCTAATCCACGCAGGCGACTTAACAGCCCATGGCACCTTCGATGAGGTGCAAGCGCAGCTCCACTGGCTGTCTTCTCATCATCGCGGGAAACCATGACCTTATTCTGGATGAAACGAGTGAGATGAAGTTTCTTACACGTGAGGGACTTGGTGCCGTGAAGCGGAAGGAATTGGACTGGACCGGGATTCATTATTTGCAAAATGAAGCAGTGTCGCTAGAACTGCCAGTCCCCGCCTCGGGGGAGCAGCAAGTGCGGAGGATAAAAATATACGGGTCTCCAATGACGCCGGGGTTCGGCCTTTGGGCCTTCCAGTATCCTTCAATCCGCGACGTGTGGACCGGGCGCATCCCCGATGATACTATATTCTGGTGGTGCATGGCCCTCCGGCTCTATATGGTGACTGTGATGGGGAGAAGGGACCGGATGGAAAGGCCAAGGTTAAAGGGGATGGGTATCTATTGCGCGAGATACAAAAGAGTAAGGCCCAAGATGGTTGTCTGTGGGCATATCCATGGGGCATTTGGTGTTGCTGTCATTCAACACGATGGAATTGAGGACGTTATGAATGGACTGCAGATGCGATGGGAAGATTACGATGTACTTGGAGCTCTCAAACAGAGTATATGGAGCAAGATCACTATGGGGTGGGGTGTTGAGCGCCCGGAAGAAACACTCGTCATTAATGCCGCCATTGCACCCAGTGCTCTGAGAAGCGAAGACAAAAGCGCAATTGTTATCGATTTTCACTGAGCACAAATATGTATGTATTATAAGAGCAAAAATCCATCATGTCATAGCTCGTTAGAAAATCATGGCCAACAGGTTCAACCTTCAAATGAAATGAATATGCGGTTGCCAATGCAGGATATTTTTCGCTGCCAGCTGTTCGCTGCCCATTCATCCTCGAATGATCCAAGAATCTCTTCATTCTCGTGTGGAATTACTAGAGTCTCTTCTAGCCGTGCCACCTGGTCCGTCCACTCTGGGGTCAACTCGAATATTCTGTCCTCCTTCTGGTACTGCTCCATTTCTTCGCGGGACATGATGGGGTCGGCTTTGCGTGGCAGACCTAGCTCGATACGCTGGTTGAATGACTCGACCAACAAGGCCGGGATAGCAGAAAGAACCGCGTAGCGAGATTCGGAGGGGTCCTGTGGATCGGGGATAGAGGCAACCGGTCACTTCGCGTACCAGAAATACTCGATTTCGTTTCGCAAACCAATGTTGTCATTCAGAATCAAGCGCTCATAGCATAGAGTCGGTATAGTGAAAACAGTGGGGTGTCTTCCAGCTTGTCTTTAGGGGTTCGGTAGGCGCGTTGGGAGAGGCGTTCGCGGTAGACATTGAGCGAGGAGTTCTTCGGGCTTTGGCGGGGGAAAGACAGGGTATTCGTCGGTTGAATCCCTGTGCCAGAGGCGTTTGAGGAATTCAGGGATCGGCTGCATGCGGTCAAGTTGGAATCACTATGTAGTCAGCTTTATAGGTTCAACGGTGACGAGTGGGTGGACCTCCCCCGAGGTCGAGGGCTCTCCAGGGCTCCCCCATTTGGATACATAATATGCCCTAGCTCCAGGGCCAGGTACAGCCTCAGCGCCCAGCCTTAAAGCCTAGCCCTCCAGGACTCCCAATAATATACCCGTGATATCGTTCATACGAATTAAGTGGAAGAAGTGTGTATACAGAAAACAGTGCAGTCCTGGTATGTGGATTTTAAGTTGTACGTAGTCTACGTATGAAGCGCCGACATAGTCATACGCAACTAGTTAGACTGCAACAGGTGAATTGAACTTTGATTGATTGATTGATAGGCGGGAGGATAGCGAGGGCAGAAATCATCTTAGCTTTGGATAGATATTGGGCTGGCGCACGCTGAGGGTATAGGGTAACAGCACCATTCAACTGGCTACCATGGCCGATGAGGATATGATACGATCTCCATGGTGTCCGTTGCGGGAGGCACCTGGGCATCTTTAGAACCTCGATAGCGATAAGACGGGAACGATAACGATAACAACAACGAATGTGATGACGTCGAGGTCGAGAGACGTCAACATATATATATATAGTTGTGTATATATATAGTTGTGATGGGGCCACGAAGAACATCTGTAGGTCTATATATAGCACTGTCGAAAGTGTTAAAGTCTACAAGGTAGAAATATGTTCAAATGTAATTGATCTAGAAGTAACCTCCTAGAAGAAGCAAGCTGCATATCTCAAGAGTCAAAACACACGCAGTCTCAGTACGCGTCTGCTATCTATCTACTCATGACTCTAAAAATATGAAGCCAGCATGCAATCGATAATAATAGTACGCAGACTCCATCTGAAGCAAGAACTCGAAGCTAAGAGTATACAGATGCTGATTGTAAAGAGTGGAATCAGCCCATTCCTATACTTCGTAAACCCATACATAAGAAATAAGCATATAATGATAGTTGTGGGGTGCACCCCCCACTACCTTCCATCTATTACTTCTCTCTCACTTCCCTCTTACTTCTCTCTCGCATCTCTCTCACCTCTCTCTCTCACCTCTCTCTCTCACCTCTCTCTCCCTTCTTTTTTACTTCTCTCTCTCTCTGCCTCAGTTGCAATTGATGGTGACGTTGTCGTGGCCAGTTGTTGGTTGGTATGTTTGTCGACTCTGGCTGAGTTCTCGTTTCACAGCATCATTTGTCGTCATTGGCTAATACCCATCGTCTTCCACACCGGATAGTCGACGAGATGCTCTCTGTTGGGTCAAACCAGAATACCTCTACACCGCTTGTGATTCCCCCCACCCGCGCTCTTCTATCCCATAATATCTCACACTTTATCCTCTCACCAAGGATCGAGACTACAATCAGGAATGCGCCTTCTTCTCAGCAGCGCCATGAGGCCTTCCTCTAATCGGGGACATCCACCCGGTCGGTTTGGGAAGACTTCGTCGCTTGGCCATCTCGGAACGAGAACTGGCGCAGGCATAGGCGGGTAGTCCGACAAGAGATGGCACGTAACAGACATGAGAGATGTCGTCATAGAGAACTACCTGAAAGACCTAGGCTGCCAAAAGCAGGCGCTCAACTATTCCACCCTTGCAACTACCTGTCAGTTTGCTCTCGAAGGCGGTGGGCCTCGGAATCTCAAGGACCAAGTAATTGCTACTATTTCCTGGCAAGCAGCTCAGATGCAACGAGTTGGCCAGTTACTGGAACATATCACTGGGCAGGGATGATAATGGACGTGGTCGACATGTAACTAGCCAGACAAGCACTATCGGATCACCAAGATGATATTGTGCAGCCCCTGTGCAATAGACTTGGTCATCTGCTATGTTCGGTAACCCCACCGGATGAAGAAAGCCATGTCGGCGTCGTCTTCGAAGATGCCGAGGTCTGGTTGATTTACATATTGGGTTATAACTGGCTGACACACCCGGATGTATTCAATCTTGATCGCGTGGCGAACGAGGTACTTGCATTTTTGGCTTTGTCTGTATCTCGCTGTTCTCCTATTGCTAGCCGTATGCGATTCGCTAGTGGATTATTGTTATAGACTGGTTGGTCTAAATCCTTTTGGGTGAAGTCATTCTTAGCTCCTATTCCTTTTGAATGAAGGTGCCGTTACGGATCCCTGAATACCTGGATTGATTTGAATTCAGTATCATTCATGTCCTATTAAGCATAAGACGCGACTAAACGGATATCATCACTCATAACCCCCCTGCTCCTTCTATTTAACCCATTGAAAATGACCAACATAGTCCGGCCCTGAAAGATAGACAGTACGAAATAAAGAAAAAGAACAACATATTCAAGAGACAGGAAGGACGATCCCATCTCACATCTCCTCGTAGACACAATCCGGATGCATGACGAAAAGAACCTTGCCGTCATCTTGCTGGTCGTCATCACGAGTTCCATCTGTAAGGCCAGACCCGGAGATACGCAGCAGGAGTTTGTCCTATAGAATAACTTTGTTAGTGGCATGTACTTATGGAAATTTGCAAATTTGCAGATGTTGCCGTAGCAAAGAACGACTAACCTTGACCATGCGTTTCAATACCTTGCCTGCTAACTCGCGCTCGCGCTCGTAATCATCTTCGGTGTTGAGTTCACCCTCAATTTGCTCCAAGTACCAAAGTAGAAGATCTTCTTGCTCGACACCTTCGCCCGAGTTCATCTCGTCCTCGTGTACGCGCCGGACGATCTGATTCAGGATCTTGGCGTACTTGTCGTAAGTGATCTTGGTCTTCTGGCGTTCCGGCTGGACAGGGGCTTGAGCAGGCTCTGCGATATCACGCATGGGGCTGTCACCCTCGTTGTCTCCATCGGCCATCTCCTGGTCTTCATCGGCGCCATTGGCGTGAGCAGGGACATCATCTTCAATCTCAACATCATCTTTCTCAACAGTCACGATACTCTGGCGGAGAAGATCGTATGCCTCGATGACGAACTTGGGGGTGATCTCCTCAACACAGTTGGCCTTGGCGACAGCCTCAGACAAACGGATCAAAGATTCGAGCTGACGAACGGTGATACGGTATGAAGAGCGGCCCACACCTCCCTGGGCGTCATTGGAGCGCAGCTCCTTGTATTTCTCGACCAACAGTGTCTTCGCCTCGTCAGTGAAGACGGGGCGGAATGTGCGGGCGAACCGAATGTAGCGCTGCAGTTGTTCTGTGCTCAGTTCGGGCTCAACAGCCTCATCGCGGTTCATGTGCACGTTAACAATGTGCTCAGCCAAGTTGCGGTCAACCGACTCCTTTGGATCATCGCGGATAACAAAGAACACATCGAAACGACTCATGATGGGAGCGCTGAAGTTTAGGTTGTTCCGAAGGGTTTGCTTCGGGTCGTAGCGACCATTAACAGGGTTGGCAGCAGCGAGGATGGATGCACGGGCATTCAGAGTAGTATGGATACCAGCCTTGGCAATAGAGATTGTCTGCTGTTCCATGGCTTCGTGAATCGCGACCTGATCGGCGATATCCATTTTATCGAACTCGTCAATGGCACAAATACCACCACCGTTCTGTAAGGAAAAGGTTAACATTGAACCCAAACTTAATCGGAGCCACATTTGGAACATACCGCAAGCATCAGGGCACCTGCTTCAATGGTGAACTCGCCTGTCTCGGGATCCTTCACCACTGAAGCGGTCAAACCAGCTGCCGAGGAGGCTTTACCACTGGTGTATACTGCACGAGGGTGCAATGAGCAGACGTATCTAAGCAGCCATGTCAGTAACCGATGGTTATGTGTGAGGAGTTGGCAAAACTTACTTCAAGAACTGACTCTTACTGGTCGATGGGTCGCCGACAATACAGATGTTGATATCACCACGAAGTTTCAGGCTCTCAATTGATGTCGACTTGCCAACACCACCAATCAACTGCAAAAGGAGACCCTTCTTGATTTGACGATGACCCCAGATCATGGGAGCAATCGAGTCCACAAGTCGGGAGTAAATATATTCTGAGTGCACCAGTCGCTTGAGATCCTGGACTTCAGCCGGGGTAAGACTTTGCAAGAAAGCTTCTTGGGCTGATTCATCCCCAATATCAGCCTCCTGGTTCTGATTCAAGGAAGCCAGAATATTATTTGACTGGCCACTCAGCTGCTGCTCCGGCTTCTGGCCAGGAGTCGTTGTGTCTGGGGTAACCATGCAGGAAAGGAAGGCCAATCGGTAAGTCAGATCGCGCACGCCCAAAGACTTCAATCCAGAGACTCCGCTGCCACCGACCTCGTTACCTCGGAAGGAATTGTTATCGCGAACAGCCTCAGGACGCACACCGGGAAGACCCAATTGACTGACATCAGGAACGACAATCAAGGTACCCGTAAAGACGCAGCGTTCACCGGCCTTGGCGCGATCAACCATCTCACCACGCAAGATGACATCCATTGTGCGTGGCATACTACCAGTCGGAATTTCGTGCGACGATTCCTGGAGCTTGACTTTTTGCCAATCGACAAATGTACTCTTTCCGATATCCAGGCGCCATCCCACGCGGTTACCGCAGGTGTTATTGGGGCATTCCGTTGGCTCAGTATATTTGAAAGTTTGTTCCACATTCGGGACAACAGTCTTGCAACCTTCACAGATAAAAGTTCCCAGCGACAATTCTGGTCTAACTTCTGAAGTTCTTGTGACAGTTCCAGAGACGGAAAGCAATTTTCCGATCTGATTTGTCCGAAGTTGTCGCAGTCTGGAAACCAAAGGCAGGTTGTAAAATGCAAGGGCAAACAATTTGTCGGTTTGCTGGTGGCGAGTCTTCTCGCGGATCTGACGCTCCAGGTCGGGGTTATCTGAAACGCCCGCATATGCTGAGGCAACTGAGGTACTAGCTCGCGAAGAGGCGCTGGCAGTCATTCGGTGGGAGACGAAGTATTCAGGTTCGTACTTGGCGATAAGATTGTGAAGTCCTTTGGTGAGGAAAGGTTGGAATCGATAATATTGGCCGGCAATGGCATCTGCCAAGACAGGATTAAGGATGTGTGTGAAATCGACGTAGAGAGTTGATAGTTCGAATTTTTTCATGCCCTTGATCTGAGCAATATAATACTTGTCACTAAGAAACTCCCCTGATGAGGGCGGCGCAGACGACGAGGGTTCATCGATGTATGACTCGAGCAGCTCTTCAAATGCCTGCTGGACTTTCTCTGCTGCTTCATCGACCACCGGCGGGGGGCCAGGGGCATATGGATTTCGCATACGACTGACTGTCGAGCTTCCAGCCCCGACGACTTGATCATCTGGGAAAGCATTCATATCACTCATAGGGCCATTGCTCTCTGAGCGTCGGGAGCTGGGCAGATTGTCGGATCGGAGGTTTTGATCACGAGAAGGCGCAGAGCCCAGCTCGGACTGGATCACGGCGTCGAAAAGGGAAGACATGGCAAAGAGCTAATCGGCTGAGAATGGCCAATGTTTAAAAAGAAAATCCGTATTAAGCTCCCACGTCTTAGAGGGGAAAAAGAAATGTGGAGAGATGATATCCTTGACTTTGCTATCTTAGTTTTTCGTGGGTCTCCTTCGCGGGTCTCCTTGGGCAACTAACGCGCGACGCGAACGCGTCTTCGGAAGAATAGTTGATCCCCCACCGACGCGTTAAGTGGTTTGCTTATATAATCATACACGCTAACCCATATAAGGCAGTAGGTCCTCCTCTTCCCCACTGCAAATAACATTGAGTGTTCTGCTTAGCGCCCCCACTATCGTTCATATAAGGTGCACAAAATGCTAGCTCCCGGAGTTTCCGAAGTCATATCCTAACTGCTGGTCTTCAATCCCCGAAACGTGTTCATCTTACATTTACCTATGAAATTAAAGGGGAATAGGGGAGTATAGACTTGGAAACTGCAGCTATGGTCAATTTGGCCCGTTTAACCGGAATTATTGTCAAATACTAATAATATAAGAGTGGCAAATCAACACCCCTTTTCATTCAATGGGTGACAAATAGGGATATAAGACCGTGAGCCCCTCAGCCAGAAGCCCACTTTAAATGATATATCCCAAATTTCGGGTACTACCTCACAGTTCGGCATCCTCCGTAATATATATATATATATATATATATATTTGGAATGAAATACAATAAACTCCAAATTTGAAATCCGAGATTATTTTCAAGTACAGAGTGAGACAGTGAACAGGTCAATAAGTAACTAGTTTATGCTTGTTTCATATGTGCATATGTGCATATGTGCTTATGTGCCTATGGGTCACCTTCTAAGATTGGAAATATTTACATTGGGTAAATGGTTAATGCTTGGCGCTTATATAAGAGCTCCTCCCCGGGGTGCCCACCGGGAGGTGGTGCCCGAACTGGAGCATCTGAAACTATCCTGTTATTCCCTCCCGGGGAATTATATTCCCCTCGCGTTGTATTACCTCGTAAGTTAGAACTATTCCGTGCTAGCGTGCTCTCCTCAGTACCCTTTCTTTCGTGCATATTCTCCGTGACCTTCTGACACTGTCATGATATAGGACTTGACTTTGTGTCTTGCGATGGTTTCTACCAAATCCCGAGTCCTTGGCTGGAGGAATCTTGGTAACTATTGGTTAGATATGCAGTCTTGATTGCTTCATTGTGTCGACAAAGGAAATCTACTTTTTTTGCAGCTCGACATGTCTGAGAACGAACGACGGTTAGTATCGACACTGACCAGGCCCAGCGCTGTCCCGCCGTTGGGCCCGTCTGACACCGATGCATCGGGTAAGCCCCTCGGCCCGCCTTTACGGGCCAACCTCTCAACTTGCATGCACAAATCAGCGAAATCTTCTCAACCAGCCCTCTCTGCATCTGGACATGGCCCGCAAACTGCCAAACCTGGGAGGCGACGACGCGCCGCCGAATCAATGAACGCACCCAAGAACCAACACTTCTACTTTGTTGATCAGAACTCGTCATCGAAAGAAAAGCGCGCTCATGTTATGCGCCACCATGTACAGGAAAAAAGAAAACAGCGAAAAATTTCACGCGGGACATCCCCCACAGAGCAAAGCTCAGATTATACCTCATGCCCGGCGAAGAAAGAGGCTGGAACTATCGAACAGACGCGACTGGAGTCGCTCTCGACAGCTGCACAAAACCACCCAAACGGGGAAACTTCGGTATGGGAATCACTTTCCTTTAGTCAAGTATCTAGGCCACAGCCAAGGCTAGCCTAATCTAGGTGTAGGCTTAGCTGCAAAGACGATGGATCGGGATGCTAATCTCATGGTATGATACAGCTACAAATCAGATTCTCAAATCTGAAATCACAGCCTCATACGTCCATGCTACAACACATTGGCTCGCCGATCACGGTACTCGATGCTTCGCGAAGGGATCCGTTTGCCAGTCTCGCAATCGAATACGACATCCTAGATATTGAACTGGCTGACTATTGGAAGAACAAGTTGACGTACTGGTCCGGGCAAAACCTTCACGTGAAAAACCAGATTTTCCGCACTGCTATGGGAAACCCTCTTTCATTCAAGGCAGTAGTCCTGTCATACTGCGCGCGGTGGAAAGCACAACTGTATGGCATGTCCGACAGCGCGGAAATTCAGCGCCATGTTGGTCAAGCTGCGAAACTTATCGATGACGCTACCTCAGGTTTGACAATAGTCAGGGCGGATGACCTTGCAATGGCCTTGGGTGGAATGGCCTTGCACGAGGGGCGTTTCGGGAAGAAGCAACTGGCCCACATGTATGTTGACCGGGCGGTCCAGATTATGCGACCGAGAACAGGAACCAACAGGCCCGTGGAAGTATTTGTCCACTACGTCCGATATCTTATGATGCCAGAAAGCCCCCAGATCAGTTCGACCGAGCAGCAATGGCTGCTCACTTTTCTGCGCGGAGCTGAAGATCTCATGCGGCAACACAGCTCCCCCGAATACATCCTTCAAGCACCCCACAGACTCAAGGCCTTTGAGATGGAAAGTCCTCTATTCTCCCTGCTGTCTAGTGGTCCGCGGCCCTCTCAGGTGCCGCATGAGTCGCGCATCTATGTGGTCCGCGATGCGCATACCCAAGAGGTCAGCCGGACGGCAGCGCTCATTTATATCACGGCTGCATTGTGGGATTTCCAGAAGTCCCCAAACAATACTGACCGATTCCTTGGCTTTTTATGTACGGCGGTGAAACAGCACCATCTCGATCGAGATCCAGCTTGCGAAACCCTTCTGTGGTTGCTACTGGAGGAAGGACCTGACTCCGATTTACAAGATCCCGAACGGGCGTGGTCCACTGGTGAGCTGCTTCAGGCACACAAACGGCTACGGCCGGACCTCCAGTTCCAGTTTGATGAGATTCTCATGAGTTTCCTGTCTTTTCAGACACCTATCCGTGGGGTCACTGCATTTGAAGAGGATCTTCGACATAGTTCACATAGTTCTCGATGATAAAATTCTCTAATTTTAGCTCTTAATACAGCTACTCTCTGTACAACATACATATGGTATTCAACACACAACTCAGGCACAAGTGGAATGTCTTGGCAGTCCTGGACCCGAGTACCAGGATAAGTCTAAGCGTCATTGAGTTCACCCCAGTGGAGACTAAGGGGGGAATTCAACAGACCATTTGATATTCTCTGCATATATCACAAGGAGAAAAAAAAAAAAAAGAAAAAAAAAAGAAAACCCAAAAACACGTAAAAAAAGTAAGAAATACAAAACCCACAAAATCTATGATCCTTTAGATGTTGCCACACCACTTGGCAAAGAAAGATCGGGTCTCTATGAGTCCCCAAGCGCATGCGTAACGCCGAGGTATCTCCACCGCAAAACTCACCCGACGCTAACCAAATACGTATGTACCACCCGTGTGTCGCGTCGCCCACAGCTAGTATTCGTGAATTGTGAGATCGATCGTCATACAATTTGTTGGTTGTAACTCTAATGTTACAATGTTGATACATCATTACAGTAGATCAATTTATCGCCTACGATTCATGATAAAGTCCAAAATGTTACATAGAGATTTCTTTTCATTTTCTTCATTGTGACATAAGTGCAGCTTCTGTTGTCTAGGGGTCATACTCGTTTTAGGGCTCGGTAACTTTACCTACGGAGTACAACACTGATGGACTTGCGAAGGGTTTCATGCAAATCTTAGCCCCACGTGAACACACAGATCTGGGTCAATAGTGTAGCCCACTAGCTAGCCTTAGCGCTGTGTGGCGACAAATCCCGATCTACGGGAGTTATTGGATCCAGCTTAGGTACTCCGTGTTTGGTATGAAATTATCATTTGACGATCACGACAGACCGCAATGATGTTGATAGTCCACTAACAAAGCAGAAAGTAAAAATAAAAATAAAAAACGCAATTGCATTTGCAATAACAATAAGAAAGCACAAAAGACAACCTCGTGTCTTCCTGGACTCAGATATTGATCTGTGGAGACACAATTTCCATACCCCTGGATTCTCCAAGGCCCGATAGATAAATTCCTTGGGACTTTCCCCAATATCTGAGTAGTATGTGCGAGGATTCTGTACCTACAAAGTATTCCTAGAAGTTTGTTTTGTCTCACAGCATCCCTTGCACGGTTACTTAAATTGACAAACATCCTTGTCGACTGAACGTCATGATCGTCGGCTAAAGGAGCTACAACATTGTACGGTAACTAGCTCATTTCACATTTCGGGGTTTGCAAGGTAGATGTGGCTGGGGGTGTGTGGCGGACATCTTCCATGTTGAAAAACTCTTTATAAAAAAAGAAAATGGGTTCATTTCCATGTGATTGAATAAGAGAGGATGGGGCTGTGGATGGGGTCATTGCTTGCGACGAACGTGGATCTTTTGGTCGCATCTCGACCACAGTGGACAAAAGACTGGATTATCCACTTGCCACCCATGGATCCCAATGGATTGACCAACGCTAGATTTGTGATATCAAGTGCAATTGCAGGGGGGAAAAAAATAGAAAGATAGAAAAATAGAAAAAAATAGAAAAAGAAAAGAAAATCCTAAATAGGAAGAAACCACAAAGAACTAATCTAAGGTGGTCCAATTATGTAGACAAATCGAAGATCCTCGCCCCTCTGCCTCCTTGTTGTTCATGGGTTCCATGGGTCCTTGCTAAACTTTAAGCTTCCCTCTCTTCTCTCTCTTCTCTCTCTTCTCTCTCTCTTTTTTATTATTATTATTATTTTTCACCTTATCTTTTTAATTTTCTTCATACCTGGGGAGACTTAACCCCCTCCTCCCCCCCTCTCTTTCTGATCGATCCTTCACACACGTTTTGGACATTTTGAATTTACCATTGCGAATACCTTCAGAATGGCCAACGATGCCGTTCACTGGCTGGTTGCCAGGGCCTCGGTAAGCTTTGTCGCACACCTAGGTAGCTAGCTAGCTAGCTAGCTTTTCTTTTTTTTTTTTTATACTAACGAATACTAGGGCGATAAGCCGAAGGACACCAAGGCGTCGCTGTCTGGCCTGCTCACCGTCCTAATCCCCGCCCTCATTTCCTTCGTTGTGATGGTGTTACTCTTCATCATCCTGCGTAAGAGCAACCGCAGAATGTACATGCCCCGAACCTACATTGGATACCTCCGTCCCTCGCAGCGCTCCCCCGACTCCCCGACCGGAGCCTGGAACTGGATCAAGGCCATGTACCAGCTACCCGACACCTACGTCCTGCAGCATCACTCGATGGACGCCTACCTCATGCTTCGTTTCCTCAAATTGTGCTCCGTCATATTGTTTGTCGGCTGCTGTATCACTTTCCCCATCCTGTGGCCTGTCAATGCCACTGGTGGTGGTGGAAAGGCCGAACTCAACATGCTGAGCATTTCGAATATTAGCGATACTGAATACGGTCGTTACTACGCCCATTGCTTCGTCGCCTGGATCTTTGTCGGCTTCATCTTCTTCATGATCACCCGCGAGCACCTCTTCTATATTAACCTGCGTCAGGCATACCTTTTCTCGCCCGCCTACGCTAACCGCCTCTCGTCTCGCACCGTTTTGTTCACGACCGTTACCCAGGACCTCTTGAACAAAGACAAGCTTCGCACCATGTTCGGCCGCGACAAGGTCAAGAATGTCTGGATCTCAACCGATACCAAGGAGCTCGAGGAGAAGGTCAAGGAGCGTGACGCTGCTGCCATGAAGCTCGAGGGTGCGGAGACCAAGCTTATTGTGCTTGCTAACAAGGCACGCGCCAAGGCCCTGAAGAAGCAGGGCTCGACTGAGAACCCGGAGACCGACATTGGCGATGGCCAGTTTGATGAGGAGTCTGGCTCCGTGGCTGCTCGCTGGGTGGAGGCTAAGAAACGTCCCACACACCGTCTCAAGATGCTCATTGGCGAGAAGGTCGACACTATCAACTGGGCCCGTTCCGAAATCGAGCGTCTCTCCCCCGAAATCGAAGAATTGCAGGCAAAGCACCGTGCTGGAGAAACCAAGCTGATTTCCTCCGTCTTTGTCGAGTTTTACCATCAGGCTGATGCCCAGGCTTCCTTCCAGTCTGTGGCCCACAACCTCCCCCTGCACATGAGCCCTCGATACATTGGTCTAGACCCTACTCAGGTGATCTGGTCCAACCTCCGCATCAAGTGGTGGGAACGCCTCGGTCGCTCCGCTGCCACCCTTGCTTTCGTTTGTGCTATGATCATCTTCTGGGCCATTCCCACTGCCGTTGTTGGTGCCATCTCCAACATTGACTCTTTGACCGATATTGTTCCTTTCCTGAAGTTCATCGACAGTGTTCCGTCATGGATTAAGGGTGTTATTACCGGTCTTCTGCCCACTGTCATGATGGCTGTCCTCATGGCGCTGGTCCCTATCATCCTTCGCCTGATGGCGAAGTTGGGTGGTGCTCCCAGTCTCGCTGCCGTTGAACTGACCGTCCAAAATTGGTTCTTCGCTTTCCAAGTGGTTCAGGTCTTCCTGGTGGTGACCGTTGCCTCATCGGCCACCAGTGTCGTTAGTGATATCATTGAACAACCCTCCTCGGCTGCCTCGCTGCTGGCCGAGAAGATCCCTACCGCATCCAACTTCTACATCTCCTATATTGTTCTGCAGGGATTGTCTTTCAGCGCTGGTGCTCTTCTCCAGATTGCTGGCCTCATCATCGGCAAGATCCTGGGCAAGCTGCTCGATAGCACCCCTCGCAAGATGTACACTCGTTGGTCAAGCCTGGCTGGCCTCGGATGGGGCACTGTTTACCCTGCCTTCACATTGTTGACCGTCGTCGGTATGTTAAACCCCCGTAATTGGTGTATTTGAATTTCGATACTAACTTTCGTTATAGCAATTGTCTACTCTTGCATTGCGCCGCTTGTCATGGGCTTCGGTACCATTGGGCTCTACCTGTTCTATTTCGCCTTCCGGTACAACCTGTTGTATGTGTCGAACGCAACCATCGACACCCAGGGCCGGACCTACACCCGTGGTCTGCAGCAGCTCACTGTCGGCTGCTATCTGTCCATGGTTTGTCTGATTGGCCTGTTCGCTATTGGCTCCGGTGCCAACAGAATGGCTCTCGGTCCCCTGATCCTGATGATCATCTTCTTGATCTTTATCATTCTGTTCCACCTCTCGATGAACACCGCCATGGAGCCCCTCCTCAACTACTTGCCCAAAAACCTCGAGGCCGAGGAGGAGAGTCTGCTCGCCGCGGAGAAGGGCAACGTCAATACGTTGAACGAGAGATCGAAGGATGACGACCTGAATGGCGCCAGCGGCTCTATCTCGGCCCCCCGCGACAGTGGCGTCACCAACGTGGACAACGGTCTCGGCAGCGTCGACTCTGCCGAGAAGGGTCTCACCGATAGTTCGTCCCCAGCGCCTAAGCCGAACCTGTTCACCAAGTTCCTGCGTCCGGACCTGTACCACAACTACCACCAGCTGCGCAAGCTGGTTCCCAGCTCCTCGGAGATCCCCACTTACTCCGCCGAGGTCGAGCGTGACGCCTACTGCCACCCCGCCATCACCTCGCAGCCTCCTCTTCTCTGGATTCCCCGCGACGCCATTGGAGTCAGTTCCCAGGAAGTCGCGCACACCTCGCGCGTCATCCCCATCACGGACGAGGATGCCTATCTCGACGAGAAGTGCAAGATCCAATGGAACGAGGAGAAGGGCCAGCCCCCTATCTACGAAGAGAAGATTGACTACTGAACGCCTTCTCTCCATGCTCGATCTTGATGCAGTCCTCGTTAAGAGTGTCTAGTCAACGATCTGTCTCACCGGCCGACGAATGCGCCTTGTTTATATGCCTTGTATACAGACATGTCGTCGCCGACCCGGTTTCTTCTGTGATACCCAGCTAGCTAGTCCACTTGACTGGCCCGCTCTACCTTGGATATTTCGTTATATTTGTCCATCTAAGATTGGTTCTGGAGCTTACACACCTCCTGGGCCTCTCGCTTTTCCTTTCTATAATCTTTAAAGTAATCCATCGGTGGTGCTCGCTTGTTGACGTCTCATGTCAATGTTATGTTGTGAGGATTTTGACCATAAAATTGGACATCTTGTACTATGCTTGACGATTCTTGATTTCGAGTATTTATTGCATGATGTATTTATATTCACCCGGCCACTTTTGGTTAGGACTCTGAATGATATGGATGATTTTTCCTCTTTTATCCTACTTATTGCCTTCTTATTCTGTATTTAATAGACTAGCTAGCGTATACGTTTTGCAAGTCTTTAGACCATTGATTACACAGCACGGTCACCTTTCCTGAAGTCAAATGAGTGTAGATGAGTGTAGATATGTAAATGATTGTAGATGTCTGTCCAGGAAACCCATCTGGGCAGTGCAATAAGAATAAAATGCCCTTCGTAGCTGAAGCTGAAACAAGCCACTGCTCAAATCCATCGTTCTTCCCCTTTCCTTCTTCAATGTAAATTTTTTTGGCTCTTTTCTTTTTCTTCTTCGCCTGGTAACCAACCTCTTAATCTTCTTCCGAAGAATCCACGTCGAGGATCCCTGATTCGATAGCCCGGACCCAGCTGTGGACATGACTGTTTCCCTTGTTATTGAAAATGGAGAATCCACCGTTTGGCTTTTCACGGATCTCCCCAGAGAGACCGAGGATCTCCTTGAGCGCATCTGCACTGAACACTTGACGGATATTCTGCGTCTTTCTTTTCTGCAACTCGACCATATAGTCGTCAATGGATCCTTTGGCCACAACCTGGACGGATTCCACAACGCGCGGTTGTCCGATGCGGTACAGTCGACAGTAAGCCTAGCAAATCCATCGTTAGCTTGCTAACGGCCTTTCAACCTTGCTAGGACCTGAGTCCTGGCTCCCTTACCTGGTCTTGGATTGCTTCATTCCACCAAGGATCCACGAGGATGCACTTGTTGGCCATAGTCAAATTGAGACCCACGCCGCCAGTTCTCAGGGAAGAAATCATGATCTTGATGTCCTTCTCCTTGCCGAATTGCTCGATTTGTTTATCACGCGAGACGGGAGATACCCTCCCTGTAATCTGTATGGACGCTGTTAGTTATGTGACTCGTTTCTTTTTCCCGACCTTGACGTACAACTACGTATTTCCAGCCCTCTTCCTCACACATGAACTGAAGAAGTCGGACGGTCTTCAGGAACTGAACGAAGATCACGATCTTGACGTCCTCATCATCTTTCACCCAGTTTGTGACGAGTCCCCGAACCGCTGTGGTTTTCGCAGATGGCATGCTATCGCCAACCCGCGAAATCCAATCATCCTCATCCTCACTGGGCTCATTCCACTCCTCATCGAATGGATCTTTGTGTAGGAATTTTTGTTTGAAATCCTTTGAATGTTGCTTGCCAAAAACGTTCTTGCCCTTTGGCTTCAGCTTTGACTGCTTTCTTTTCTTTGGCGTGCCCTTCTTTGGTGAGTTCTCTGGTGCATCATCGGAATATCCGGCCTCCTCGATGGGGTTCTTGCAGGAGCTGCAAACTCGGGTGACGGTATCGAGGTTTCCGTTTTCGTCAGGAAGCTCGTCGAAGCAGCCTTTACAGTAAAGGTGGTAGCAAGACGTAATAACAAAGCCCCGTTCTTCCTTCACAATCAAATCGCAATGAGGGCATAGCCTGTACTTGAGCTCTTCATATACCCCCTTGTCTTGACGGACTTTCTCCATGTGGCTGTAATATATTTCGCGAAGCTCCAAAAAGTTTCCCGGAAGCCTGGGTCGAGCAACTTTGTCTCCCAGAGCGAGAAGCAAGTCGATAATGGTTTCAGATGCGGTTTCGGCCACACCGTTTTGCGCCATGTCTTTGAGCGCTTCGATCACACCTTTGTTGAGAATGGCCTCGAGAGACTTTTGAATGAGCAGCGGGTGGCTCACAAACATCCTCAGCATTGTTATAACGGCGAAGATGCATCTGCTTTGCCTTTGTTTCGTATCAGCCGTGCCTGATGGACTGTGTTAGCGGGTTGCCTCGTCACTAGTATTGCTAAGCTTACCCTCAATCATCGCAATACCGAGATCCTGGATTTCCCTATAAAGCAGCCTTTCAGCTGCGGAAAGCTCGACCTCCACAACTCGGCTTTTGATTCCTGGAAGCGTGACGATGGGCTTGCCAAGCATCCGCGTACTGTATGTGCTGCGGTGTAGCACGATTTCCAGGATGTTGTTCAACCCCTGAGTGAAAGGTTAGTTTCCGATTTCGAAATAAAAGATTGACGAGACTAACATTGGAATATTTCTTCAAAAAAGTCTCGTACTCCAATTTTTCCGATGTAAAGATGAAATGGAGGTATGGGTACAGTTCTTCCACGCCGCTGGAACATATAGTTAGTACACATGCTTCCAGCCATTTCAAACCCACAGTAGATAGTGCGTACTTGTGCAAAGGTGTTCCGCTCATGGCCCATTTGAATTTGCCTTTCAAGGCTCGGACAGCGATAGAGGTTGCGGAATCTTTGTTCTTGATTGCATGCGCTTCTACGAAGCCGGATTAGTATCAACGTGATATTTTAGCAACGCCATGTACATACCATCAAGGACGATCCGGTGCCAGTCAACCTTATGGAAAGGTCCAGCTCTGCGATCAAATTCTTCCTTCTTCCAGGCCTCTTGCTCTTCAGGAGACTTGATGGTCACTGGCGGCTTCAACTTCGGATGTGAACTGCAGTTTTGCTCATATGTGGTAATCCTATAAAGTAAAGTCAGTAATTGGACATAAAACAGACAGTAACCGGCTTGAAATGTTGTCTTACACAATACGCTTTGTTTCCATCGTTTTCACAGCAGCGCTCGGGGATGCTTGTGAACCGGCGCAATACTCGAAAACGCTGCTGCTTATCTTTGGCACGCAATGGGTGTGAATTTGATTGATCCTGTAGCATTCAGATTAGGGAAAACAGCCTTGACCCATGAGGCTAGGAGTGAGGTATACCACTGTGCAATCAAGCTTCTCGGCACAACGAGCAGGGTAGGAGCGTTTGAACGACGAGGGATCTTTTCGTGCGCGATGGTTGCTGGTGAGAAAGGTAAGCTTCATGATACCATAACCCTATATCCTTCGTTCTTACTGAGAACCGTAAGTGTTTTTCCGAGTCCCATCTCGTCGCAGAGCAAGCCTCCATTTGGCTCTTGCGGTGAGTTTTCACGGTCGCGCTATTCAGGTCAGCTAAACATCATGTCGCAACACGTAGAATATCAAGCCCACCATCCACGCAGCAGCCTTAAGCTTTTTCAATAGTTAGTCACATATCATAGTTTTGGTTTGATACAGATTCGAACCTGATGGTGTTTCAACAATGTGTTGAGTCCGCCGACCTTCCAATTCATATCCACGATTTTCGCCGAAGGGTCGAACTTCTTAGAGAACTCAACCAGTGCATGGGCATCCTTTCTGGCTTGCGGCTGGTCCTCAATTGAAAGCTTCAAAACCTCCTCCGCAAGCGCTTTCGACTTATCCTTTCGCTGGGAAACAGGGATTTGGTGCATATCGCTCGCATTCGCATTTGCATTTGCAGCGCTGAGTATATCATTGCTCATTAAGCTCTTGACCTTCTCGTTCAAGGTTGACGAAACTTTCGCCTTCTTTTGTCGCTTTTTCGCGGGCCTCTTTTTTGTTGGCTTGGTCGATGATTCACTGGGATCAAACTCAGAACCATCATCAAAAGACGGTTCCTCAGAGTCAGATCCCTCATCCGGGATAGTTTCGTAATCTTCGTCGGAAGCTTGCTCGTCATTGGAGCTTTCAGTCGAGTCTGTTTGATCCGACGATTCTTGCTCGGACTCGTTAGGCAAATCCTTTGCTTCGGGGTCCTCATTGTTGTGCACTTTCTTCGAACCGAGGAGAACTGCGCGGGGTTCCTGATTTGGCTCGACACTTGTGATGCTGATTTCCAGGTTTGGAAATTTGGCAAGACCAGTTGCCTGGTCCTCTGGCTCAGCGTTTAGCTGTATGTCGTTGACAGCAATTGAAGCCTCCTTTGAAGCTTCCTTGGGAACCTCCTCAATTAGGTTCATGGTATATCCAATGGATTGGTTCATTTCGACTCGCTCTTGCAAGTCAAAATTGAAGGATGGTACTGGGGATGGTGCCGGAATATAGAATAGTCAGATAAATATGGGCACAGACTTTTTGGATTTGATGTGCTTGGGCGCAACGAATGTGTAGTGAGGGAAACAGAAGGTTGAGTGAGTTGAGTGAGCAATGTTTAATGAAGGAAGAACTTGCAGGTGTTCGAACTCGAGAATGTCAGAGATGAAGAAAGGCTCCAGTGTAGCAATTTAGAGCACGAAAATGATGTTAGAGGTTGATGCGAAGAAGATATTTAGTCCAGGGGTGACGAAAAGAGCTGAGTTGAGTGGGCTGAAGCAGAGGATGGTGAGAGAATGATGATCGAAGATCTGTGAATCAGAGATTATAGAATTGGAGAATCAAGGAGAACATATAGGTTGATGTTAAAATAATAGAGCGAAGGAATAAGAGATACGGATGGGGAACGAACTGAGTAGAGGGATATTGAGGAAGTGAGCGGTGAAGACTGTGATCATGGTAGAAGTGGGACAGATGTTGAAGGTAATGGAGACAAGTTGAGAGTGCCTAGGTGTAGGAAGGGTATAAGAAGAAAAATGGCTCGAAAGTAAAATATATGATGCTTCGGTGAGATGTTTAGATGTTCAAATTTGGTTAAGTAGGGTTGATGAAGATCACGTTGAAGACCAAGTAGAGATGTTAAGAGAATGTGCTTTAGAGGAGTCAAGGTTGTTACCTGGAAAGATGATATTGAGATGCTTTATGAGTTGAAGTATGATAACCATTCAATTGGGCTTCGATATACCCTCAACGCACTATTTGATAAAACTACTACCGAGGAGAATGTAGAGGAACCTTGATATCTGTCCTATGGGAAAGAAGGGTATTTACACCCTGAATCTGACAAACAAGTGCTCAGTCTGCAAGCAAACAACACAAGATGGAATCATCTCAACAATTTTCTAACATGTTTGTTAGATGTCTTTTTTGATGTCTTCCTTAGTATCCTCATTAATGCCCTATTCTGTTATATCCGTTATCAGATCTAAAACGACAGCAATAATATAGGTGCACTGATTAAGGATAGAGGCTGTGTAAGCGGTCGACTATTCTCTTCATGGGAACCTCATATATCCTAAAATAGTGTATTGTTTCAAGTCAAAAACAGACGAAAGAAACATATGGATTAAAGTACGCGCAATGAAGATAGTGACGATAGCCCTAATGTATGGGCTGTCACGATGGACATCTAAGATAGGGCCCGAAGCTCGAGCTTCATCTATATATTAAGAATGATATTTAGGTCTCAACCTCTAGGATGGGTGGTTCTGAAATGCTTCCACTCCCTTCACACCATATGTCTCTCATATTTCCTCCTTCATATTCCCGTTGCGATAGTATTCTCTATAGCAACAACTAACCTGAGCTAGTAATCATCTGATTGCTTCGTATCCCTCCGTGATTATAAAAGGCTTCCCTTCTCTTCACACTATATCCTTCGTCTTTCCTGCTTCGAATTCCCGTTCCCACACTGTCCTCTACATTGTCAAACCAAACTCGAGTCATGATCTGATTGATTTATCTAGTTTCTTCATCTCCCTAAGGTTTATAAAAGGCCTTCGTTTACTTCACACCCCATATCACTCCTCCCTCCGCATTCTCTTCACGACAGTTTTCTACAACAATGACAAAAAACGAGCTAGTCGTCGCGTAATGGCCTTGCTTCGCTAAGTGTCAAGCCCTAGAAGCGCTGGTTATAAAAGGCTTCTACTTCCTTCATACCGAACATCCATCGTCTCTCCTCCTTCACTCCCTAACTAGTTACTAGTTACTACACTATTCTTCATATTGCCAAACCAAATTCGAGTCCTGATATACCAGTGGGGGTGGCCAAATAACCTTCTTTCCGCCATATAATTTCTTTCTACTGTCACACTATACATCTATCCGTCTTCTTCCCCTTTCATACCCCCGATAGTACGCAATTAGCCAAACTACTCATTCCGTTGTTGCCAAAACCGAGTCAATCTGTATTTGATTTCTTAGTCCCCCTAGGCGTGGTGGCCATAAAACGCTTTTATTTCCTTCACACTATACTTTGCTTCCTTCATTTCCCCGACACTATCAACATCTATAATTACAAATCCAAGCTTGAACTGGTCTTCCTCTGATTGCTTCGTCTCTATAGTGGTTATAAAAGGCTTCTGCTTCCTTCCAACCGAACATTCATCCTCTTTCCTCCTTTATATATTTTTACCTAACCGAAACTAGGGACTTCATTTTAGTAGAAGTAGCCAAGGACTGTCTTCCCGTTATATATTTTCTTTTTACCTCTACCCTATACATCTATATTCTTTTACCCTTAATACTACACAATTATCCAACACCCTCATACTCTTTCCATTAGTCAACCCCCATCTAATTGCTTTGCTTCTGTGATGGCTATAAATGGCTCCTACTTCCTTCCTACCAAACATTCCTCCTCCACATCCCTATTTGCTGCACTGTCCTCTTAATCCAGCTTATACTTCTTAGTTCTTCCTACCCTGCATCCTTACTTGATCAACATGGAGTCCTCCGAAAAACAGAAAGAAACCAGCAAGAGCAGGGTCCCGGATATGCTTCATTCCAATTTCAAACTGAATGATCGCCACCTCACTTTCAGACCCAACGAGGGGGCTCAATACATGTCACAAAACACAATCTACTCAGCGACACAGAGTCCGGGCAATGACAAATCTGCCTTTGGTGAATTAGACTGGCCGTGGATCAAAAAAGAGTTTCCCGATGAGAATGGTCATGGAATCAAAACCTGGGATAGGTGCAATTCATGGATCATCAAACAAGAACCAAGCATCAAACGGGGACCAGGAATCAAAATGGAACCAGGAATCAAGGCGGAACCAGGAATCGAAATAGAACAACAGAAATCCAACAATACTCAGCAAGTTGAAGGCTGTCTCGTCATTGACCTCACAGAAGATGACGAGAATTCATCACCTCAAAAACGTCCGATGCCGCGTGCTGAATTATGGACCGCCATCAAAAAGCGCCAGAAGACGGCTATGACCCCGACTGAAATCATTGACCGCCCAGTCAAAGGCTTGTTCGTACAGGATGATGATTCCCCACGATCTGTCTCCCCCGACACCAGCGATCCGTGGCTTGAGCTAGGCGAAGATCACGTTTCTGGGTAAGTGTTAAGGGGACCTCTTCATGGGAATGGTAATCTGACGGACCTAGATTCAATGAATACCAGAAACAATTTCAAAGCCTGCAATCCCCTTCCATCGAACAGCAGATTGAGTTCGAAAAGCGGAGAGAAAAAGAGCTCCAACGAAGGAGAAAGATTAGGAATGACAAGCTTTGTGAGCTGACTGCACAAGCAAAACCGGAAAATGGGTCCGAGGGTGATAATTCTTCTCGTCCTGCCTTAGAAGAACAGTCTCAACCCAAAGACCTTCAGCCCCAAGAGGACACTCAGTCAGAGTCAAAAAGGCCTGCTCGAGTAAAGCGAGTGGTTACACGAGTCTCAAAAGCGGGAATTAAAAAGTCCAAAGAAATTGGCCTTGCTCAGTTGCTTTCCAAGGAAGGGTCTCGAAAGCCTGCTAAGGTTACCGAACCTGAATCTGAACCTGAAGCTGAAGCGGAGGAGGCACCTGACGCAAAAGGAAATCGGAAAAGACCTCGACGCCCACAGACGTTATTGTCAAACGAAGAAATCCAAAGTATTTTCCAACGGGATGCTGGTCCCAAAAAAGGAAAGAATCCGTTACCCCCCGGGTTCGTCTCTACGGAGAAAAACAAGCAGAAGGCCTTCAGAGAGATGCTCGCTAGTATCCCAGTTGAAGAAAAGGCTGAAGCACGTGGAGACCTATCCATCCTGAATGAAGCTACACAGACTTTTAATCCAACAGCAAAGCCAGACGGCCAAGGGAAATGGAAGGTCAGAGGGCTGTTAACACCCCTAATGGTGAACCAGGTTTGTGTCCACTTATTTCCACATTGACTTTAATCAAATAAAAGACTGACGTTTAGAGCAGGTATTGGCTGCCTCTTGGATGGTGAGTTCGGATTTCTTCCCTCGGACCTCGAATGTACTGATCGATATAGTGCAAACGCGAGACCTCTTCGAGCAAGCCGAACGGTGGTTTACTCTGTGATGTGATGGGCTTTGGAAAGACCCTGTCAACACTGGGTAAGATAAATAGAGCCAGGAGACATGGCACAGCACAGAACTAAACATTTCTAGCGTGCATTGTGAATCGAAAAGTGCCAACTGAGCCAGAAGGTCCGACACTGATTGTCGTTCCGAGAAATTTGATAGAGACCTGGTACCGCCCCTCCTTCCGCTATACTAAATATTCTGCTTTAACACTGAATGTCATAGGATGTCGCAGATTCGGCAACATTGTGACCCTGCGGCAGTCGGGACCGTCATTGCACATTGCTCTGGTGCACGCGTGAAAACCAATAACCTCGCCAACTATCTCCGACAATGCAACATTGTGTAAGTGCTGCTTCCGACCAGAGATACACTAAGCTTTTACTAATAATAGCTAGGTTGACAACGTACTCGGATATATCGTTTTCCTATCCTAATCCAAAGCTGCCCCCTGGGCTGAAGACTGAAGTCGCCATCGAAAACTGGTGGAACCAGGAATACGATGAGAAAGCAGGTGTCTTTCATGAAATCCACTGGCATAGGATTGTTCTCGATGGTAAGTCAATCATGACTGGAAATAGAAACCAAAGGAGACTGGCACTAAGTAAAGTCTACAGAAGCACATATCATCAGGAACAGGACGACCAGAACATCGATTGCAGTTCGTTCCCTAAGTGGGAATTACAAATGGGCTTTAACCGGAACGCCTTTGCATAAGTGAGTCCAGGCTATGTTTAAAAATGGATTCGAGAAGAAATTTGGGGCTGACTCTCTAACATAGCTCCGTTGATGAACTTTATGCTCTATTTGCATTCATCGATGTCCCCAACAGCCACCCCCACGATGTGTTCATGCATAACTTTTGCGATGTATGTTTTGGTTTTGCTCAAAGAATTTCACATTTAACAATATTTGCCAATCTAGGGGACGCACAATGCTAAAAGTCGATTGATCAATACGCTTCGCGCCATTATCCATCGCAAGACGCACGAGAGCCGTCATTTGGGAAGGCCCCTCATCGAGCTCAAAAGTTTAGATCTGAAGGAAGTCAAGATTGAGTTCTACCCAGCTGAGAAGCAGATCTACAACGCAATCGCGGAGAAGTTCCTCGAGAAAGTCAATGGTGAGCTTGGAAGCCCCCCGATAGTGCAGTCAATTGAATCCACCACTAAAATGGCTATAGCTACTCAAATGAAGAAGCAGAGGAAATGCGTTTTGACGATGATCCTAAAGCTACAGATGTTCACCAGTCATCCACTCACCGCGGAAGATTACCTCAAGCGGGTGTGCAATTTCAACAACACACTAGTTACACAGCTAAAGGGTTGGGTGAAGGATGAAGAAAGCCACGGAGACCCGTCTCCATCAAGTAAAATTGCGAAGTGCTGTATTGCAGGGAAATACCGAACCGGAATGCCTACAGCTCCTGTGAGGGCTCGAACACAAAGCGAAAATCTTCGACCACGGCCGCCCGGCAATTGCGCAAAGCTTGTGTCAAAGTTCGAGAATAAAATCAAAGATCTCTTGAAACGAGAAGCATACTATGAGAGTGACCATCGCACCTGGTTCTGTCCTGGCTGTGAGGGGGTCCCAACAAGGGCTATCATTACGGACTGTCAACACCTTTACTGTGAAGAGTGTTTTGACGCACTCCCCGATGAAGAAAGAAACACCGATGGTGTCGCTCGATCATGCCGTAAGTGCAGAATACCGATCAGAAAGGCTGCATTCTACGGAATCTACGATGACTTCGATACACCTCCAGTGGAGGCTGCCGAGTCTTCTTCTCTTGGACGAGTGGGCCAGCATAAGCGACCGGCGACGCCAGAGACAAGTACAACAAGGGGAGGCCAATCCAAAAGACGCCGGGCGGGTACAGGCCGTGGTTCCACTTTCTCGGAATGGTTATTGGCCGACGGAAATCTGATCGAATTTGACAGCGAAAGCGACGACAGCGAACATGAGAACCAAGATGCAGTGGAAGACGAAAACTCCGACGAGGATGATGTTTCCTGTGAAGAAGAGGTTGACGAAGAACAGGACTGGATAGCAGAATTTGGGAGATCCATGCCAGGCGCCAAATTTGACAAAATCACGTCTTTCGTTAAAACGTGGTTCGAAGAAGACAGCACCGCAAAGATCGTGATCTTTACGCAGTATGTCAACAGCACTAGGCTTTTTAGGTACATGTGTGAAGATAACAAGTGGAAATACTCCCAAGTAAGTTTTTCGAAAACAATGAAGCAACAGAGCGCATATCTAACATGGCTTCACCAGATTACGGGTCGAATGGCCAACAGGTCACGAGAAATTCATTTAGACAATTTCCGGAATGACGACGAAACGAAGATTATGATTGCATCGATTAAGACAGGTGGCCTGGGTCTTGATTTCTCTGTGGCAAACAAGTGCATACTGGTTGACTTATGGTGGAACGAGCCTGTGCAAGACCAAGTAAGTCGTCAATGAAAATTGAAGCTCCGGGAGTTAGCTAACTTGTGAAATAATAGGCGTTCTTTCGTCTTTGGCGGATTGGTCAACAGCGAGATGTCCAATGCATCATTCTAATGGTTAAAGGGTCCATTGACGATTGGATGGACAGGACCCAGAAGCGCAAAGTCAAACAGATCAGCGAGGTCATGAGTCAAAATGCGCTTATGGCCCGAAGCACTCTCAAAGAACTGCTGCAGATGTTTGGTGAAGTTGTTGATGACCCGAAGAAGGGATTCAGGGTCTTACCGTACAAAGATACGGCCCAAAGTGCATCAAATCCCACGCGCACCCGCGCGTCCAAATCTACGCCCAAAACCACTGCCAGAGCCATTGCCACAGGAAAGGGCATTTGATCTACGCCTGTTAATCAACCGAGTTAGTTGGCTGGGATCATTACAGCAGAAGCATGGGCAATATGACGGAGAGCGAGAACGAAAGGAAAACAAACTACTATTCCTGAAGCATTCCAACATGACACCAAAAAAACGATGAAAAACGAAAATACACCAAAAACAGGAACGATGTGGATCATGGCATTTTGCGTCGCAGGAGGGATTTGAGATGAACTGCTTATGGCTGAAATGAGCCTTTATTCTTAGTGGAGGGCGTCCTTTGTAGGATACTCCGTGCATTTACATAGCAGAAGCGACGCCAAATTTTAGCTGGTCAACTTGGATCTTGCCCAATATCCTAGTAGGCCTAATCAAGCTATACAAATAGAATACGAGAAGTGCTGGCTTTGTCTATTATATTGACATAATATATGGAAAGGTCGTTGTATAGGAATTGCAGATTAGGATGCGGTTGATTATTTTAAATAGACATTTATAGTTATCTGAAAAGGTGTTTAAAAAGACATCTCGAAAGATATTTCGAAAGACATCTGAAAAGACATCGACACAATACATCTGGTACTACGAGAATGTTTACGCAGGATGCACCTTTTGTTTGGAAAACTAACAGCAAAGATTCATCGGCTATCAATAAACTAATCATACATGCCGTGAATCATAAAAGCATATTCGAAGTAAGAACACAAATTTGAGTGGAGATTTTCAGACCATAACAGTGTCGGATCGCGAACAATCTCATACCACGAAGCTGTTTGTCCCCAGCTTACTGGTCCTGGTCATCCTCCTGCTCCAGCTGAGGCTCTTCGTTTCCCTCGGGGGTAGCAGGGCGGCTCGCCTCGGGCTGCTGGAAATCAAGGACGCGGCGAACATTGTCAAAGTTGGCGGGAGCCTGGACGGGAGCATTGTCACGCAAAGCAGGCTGACGGTCAGAGCGGCGTCGATTTTGTCCTCGTCGGATGATCTCCTCAAGTTGTTCAGCCCTCTGAGCCTGGGTGCCAGTCAGAGTCGCATTACGTATACGACCATTACGCTCCCCGCGGGCTCGTGGCTCATCAGCCCAGAGGGTCTGGAAGACCTCTCGACCGCGGCGCATGTGGCGCTCGGGAACCGGGTTGATAGCAGGTCGGACAGGTCGGACGAAATCAGACATTTCACGGTGGAGTGGCAGACCGAAGGCATCAACATGGCCGAGGGAAGCTTCACGTCCAGGGAAGTTGGGACGAGTGTCTTGCTCTCCATCAGAATTAGCGTAGTCGGAAGCAGTGAGGTAGATGTTCTCTTTATCCTCTTCGATACTGAAGCCTTCCTCCACAGGGCTGACATTGGGGGTCTCCTGGCCCTCGGGGTCTTCGTAGATGGTGAAGTTGAAATTCGAGGGACGGTGGGTCTCCCAGACGCGCGAGTTGGGGATAGTGATGGGTGCGAGCTCAGGTAGCTCCATGGGAACCAGAGGAGCCATTGCACCGAGTGGAGACTGACGCTCGTTATCACTTTCCTCAGTTCCTAGATTCGGAATGATTAGTTAAATATTTAACAATAGAAAGAAGATGGGGTCAAAGGGGAGAGAACATACCAGATCGAGACAGAGGAGACTCCACAACAGTGCACGAGGAGTCCGAGTCGATGGTGTCGTTAGCTGGACTTGCCTGCTCGGATTCTGGGGTACTGTCACGCTTGCGCTTCACCCCAGTAGAGTCGGATGCAGTGGCAGGGTCTGTGCCAGAGTGGTTGTCCGTCGAAGGTGGCAGGTGGGGGAATGCAAGTTTGATCTCAATGTGGGCGACCTAAGTGGGTGGACGCAGGAGAGCGTCAAACGTTAGCTTGTTGGGACACAAATGGACAACGCGCGCACGAGAACGAGGAAAGCGCCGATAAATCTACTTACCCTATCTTCGTCCAGGCTGAGATTCACCTCCACGTTGGAAGCGTCCATCTTGTAAGACTGCTCAGCGATTCAATTAGTATACATTGCCCTTCATGACGCGAGTCTTTACATCGCGGGTGTCTTATTTGTTTGACTTGGAAAATAATTAGAGAGATCATACCTGTCGGGAAGACATGTTGGTGAATTCGAAATATCGAGCAGTGTCGCCGGTTGGCTCAAGCGCTTTCACCTGTATTTCGAAAATGTTAGTATGGGATCAAGACAGGGGGTATATTTGGCTGTTAATATTACAATACTAGACAACTCGAAGCTGTCAGTATTCGTCCTCGATGCTCGATGGCTCGACACTATGTCGGGTAACGACAGAGATGGGAGAGATGGGATTGAACACAAATGGGATCTATAACCCCTCGTTGTTTATTCCCAGTCACGACGGAATTTTACTTCGCTTAGTCGCCATCCATGCGGGCCTTGCTTAGTCGCCGTCCTGTAAAGTGATGCTTAGTCGTCAGAATCCAACGGAATTTCCTAGACATGTTGGGAATTAGAGGTGGTTATTGTATAGTTCGTTTTTATAGATCGATGCGGGCAAGAATTGTCACGTGCGGGTATCTTGCCCAATCACGAGCTAATTATAGCCGTGGCTACGCAGGGGCATAGGGGCCAGGGTTACTTTCGGATTTTAACATAGTTATACAATGTCTTAATGTCTTAATTTGCTATGGCAGAAAAATCAAGATACCTGAATTACAATTACAGAGGCCCGCTGAATGTTTACCTTAGCCTCATGGATATAAAGCTATTTCTACCATACAAATCCAGGCGGTTTGAACCAAAATTCAGCGATAACCCTATAAAACTCGATAGTTAACTGCCGTATCACTTTACTCCACAATATACGTTGGAATATAAGTTAAGATAAGGCAATTGAAGGTATGAAAATCTTCTAATTGGTATGTAGTATCGACCTGCTATCGTCATAGAAGACGACTTCAGCTTCGGGAAGCAATAGAAGACAGCAAGCCAAAGGCCGGAGTAGTAGTTATTCCGTGCCGAAAGATTTACAATACACTACCTAGGTATATCCTAGGATCTAAAAGCGGTCATGATTAAGGTCAAATTGAGGCACTAAGACCGTAATTTTTTTTCATTAAATCCGAAAGTAACCCTGGCCCCTATGCCCCTGCGAGCCATGGCTTTTCCCCCGAATATGCGTGTTCATTAAAAGATACACAGAAATAAGCAGATCACGAAGAAGGCCCACAGACACATCGGATACAGACAGGGCTAGCAAAAGGTCTAAAGAATACGAAGAGACCGAGACCGAGACCGAGAAGACCCCAGCCGATACGTAATTAGAGAAGGGACATGCTGCAACCACTGTACAAATAAATGAATTATGTATTACGGCATAGCAGGGAGCAATATGCTGTCGTGTTCGGAATGGAGGAAGAGTACTACATATGTATGTAGTGAGGGATTGCTCCTGGGCAGGGAGGGATAGGCTCACTTGTTTGATTTATATGGCAGCCGTAAGATAGAAATCGTTCAAGGCTTGACTTGAGATCGGGCCGAGACATATACCCATCGGCCCTTCATGGATTTGAACATGGAACATTGTACAAGGATCCCAGTCTCAAACAAATGGTGGATAGATTGTGACTGGTCAGTTATCTATGGAAACAAAGCATGGGTCTACTGGCAACCAGCGAAGAACAGAGAGACCCAGTAAAGTCATAGTTAAAAGTTCATCCATCCACCACCTTATCAACACATATTGTCAACCCCAAGTTATAGTCGTCACGACTATACTCATCAGATCCAGCACCAGAAGACACAGCACGGACAAATCGCCCTTGAGAGATTTCAAGAACACCAAGGAAAATATTCAGGGGAGAGAAAAAAAAAAAGGCCCGGTAATAAATACAGCAAAATCACACCAGAGAAGCCAAAGCCAACGCAGCAAAGGCTTAAATGCGGAGTAGGGGGCAGTTATTGAATACCGGTATCACTTTGCCGAAATGGCATGAGCAAATACACCGAGGAACCGGGGGGGGGGAAAAGACAAGAAAAGGGGTATTTTGTTCTCTCAAAAGGAAGTGTGACGTTGACGTGGGATCTGGGTGGATGGAAAATGGAAAACTAAGATCACGTGCTCCTGTACATCGGCTTCACCAAGCTAGCGTAAATAATCATAAATGGTGATTGGGCAGTGGTAAATGTTGCGTAAATGTAAGGAGGCGTTAGAAATCCTTTTCCGGTAATTTCCGTTTTATCTGAATTGACCAGGACCGACCATTCCACCGCGGACATCACCGCCGTTGGACTGACCGAACATGTCCAGAAGGTGTCTAGACGAGGGAGGGCCCTGTGGGCCAGGGTTGCCAGGTCCAAAGGGACCCTGGCCACCGGGACCAAGACCCATCATGGCTTCAGGGTTTGGCGGCATGGGAGGGAAGCCTGGGGGCGGGCCGTTCATGTAACCCGGAGGTGGCATCATGCCTGGAGGCAGACCGCGAGGGAAGCCTTGGCGCTCATTCATTGGAGGCGCGTTGCCGGGCATAGGAAGCATGCCAGGGGGGAAGTTGGGGTTCATGCCGCGGCCTGGATTGGATATTCCTGGAGGAGGGCCCATAGGGCTTGGTACATTACCCTGCTGCGGGACGGGTTGGCCAGTCCATCCAGGAGGTGGCAGATGCTCGAGACCCGGGGGTCGCTGAAGCGGCATAGGAGGCTGACTCGGGCCTTGAGGAGGCCGCGAGCCACCCGGAGTGATAGGACCACCCGGGGTCATGGGGCCTTGATTGCCCTGAGGGAACGGCATATCGTCAAAGAATCCCATAGGCGGACCATTTGCAGGTCGCCGACGGAGATGCTCGCTATCCGGTCGCTGCATGTTCGCAATGGCCGGGTCGTCGAGGAAAGTGGGCGTCTTTTGAGCAGAAAGCCCTGGCGGAGGACGTGACATGCCTTCTGGCATCAGACCTGGGGGAGGGGCAATACCCGAGTTGGGAGACTGCTGAGGTAGATGACCCGCAGGCGGTGGACCGACTCGGACTTGCTGCATCAAACGAAGCAAGTGCGCCCTCTCCAGCGCCTGGGGATCCTTGGGGCCAACTTGGGCCATTGGATTCTCGGGGCCAGCGCCCATGTAATCGGATCGGTGGGGGTGTTCCCTGGAAGGAGATGACAGAGATAAGGCGGCATGTTGCTGCTCGGCATGCATCATGGAGATATTTCGTTGTTGCTGGGGCAAACCCATCTCGTGCGGCGTAGAATTCTCCGAGCGTTGTCCACCAAGCATTTGTAGAATGCGCTGGAAGCCTTCCTGGTCCGCACTGTGCGATGGGAAAGGCATACTCTCAGGCACCGGCTGAGGCGGCTGTTGATAATGCTGGGGCTGGGGTGGGGCACTGAAATAAGGCATCGGCTCGGGCTCTCTGGCAGGGCTCTCTGGCATGGGGCTAAAGAGACCTGCAAAACGAGATGACTTTCCAGGCTTTCCGGGAAAGGGAGAGGGTTCCTTTTTGGCGACTGGATCGGCAGCAATAGGAGTACTGACTTCTGGGGTCTGAGGCTGAGCCTTCGAATCACCTAATAGCCCGAAGAACCGTTCCATTGACTCGTCGGACATGAACTGAGCACCGGAATTGCTGAAGATCTCACCGTCAGTACGGCGGATCTCCGGCTTTTGCTCTTCAACGTGTGCTTGTCTTTTCTCCTCAGCATGTACCGGGGGTTGTGCGGATGATCCAGATCCAGCCTTCATACGCTCTTTCCACCGCTCAAAGTCCTCCTGAGTGTGCGCTCGTCGTGGTTCATCTCGGTCATTGGCATCCAGCCATTCGGGTTCTTGTTCAAACTTAGCGCCACGGTTCCACTCACGTTCGGTGCCGTGTCGGGTCTGATTTTGGCGCCATTCTCGGTTGCGCAACGGCGCTTTATCGTCATCGGCATCAACGCCCTCTTGGGCCTGTTCCTCGCGGAACCAGCTTCCTTCATATTTGGATCGTGGGGGCTGTCCTTCTTTCCGAGTGGGGAATCGGCCATCTTTGTCACGGGCCACCCGTTCAGCATTGGGATCACGATGTCCTTCTTTGTTTTCCCATCGATCAAACTCGCCGTTTCGTCTAGGCTTGCGCTCCTGCTCATCCGGGCCGAATGTGCGACGTGGGCGCCCAGCATTCCAGTCTTCTCTTTCCCCGCGCCGGGCAGTCAGTGGCCCTGGCTTGGCCTCCCGTCGATCTAATTCTTTATCTGGGGCATCGCGGTCCTTGAAAAACTTGTCTCTGAAGTTGAATCGATCGTTCTTCGTTTCATCCGAATCGTTTGGCCGCACCGCTGGTCGGTCTGTCTGATCAAACGAGCCTTTGCCGCCAATGCGAGATGAAGCAAAGGCGGTTTTCGGGGGGCCGAGTACAATGTCCTCTAAAAGTAGAGAAAATCCACATTAGCAAGTGCCTCCATTGCGGATCGATCAAGATACCTGATGATCGATAGGGAAGGGAGATAATAAATACCAGAGTTGGACCCCCGAGAGATATGTTTGGCTTCAAAAAAGCTAGGTCTTCTGTTTGTGCCAGTCTCAGCCGGATTGTTGGCATCACGGGTGCCATGGGGTTTGCGTTGTGTGGTTGTTGGATCAGGTTGAGGCCTAGAGGTTGTGGTCAGTCTTGACGTTGACAGTGCGGGACAGCTGAAGAATTGCGATCATTGGAGCCAACATACATCCACTCTTCAATTGGAGGCAGGCCAGGAGGTTTTGCGACAAGGGGCGAGCCGCGGAGCCATATCAGCTCATCGATCTCGTACCGTCGCGCCATGGCGGCTCGGTCTGTGAGGTTGTGTGTGTGTGTGTGTGGTCTTCTTCACGGCGATGATCGGTTCATTGGTTGAAGGGTAACGAAACTGGATAGGGGAATCAAAAGGGATATGCGAAGGTATAGAATATCTCAAGCAAAATATGGTGAATAGGTAACAGACAGCGTTGGGTGGTTATGGGAAAAGAGGTTGGATGAGGAGAAGCACACAAGCCACCTTGTGGCGATGGCGGTGACCAGAGTTTCGGGAGCCAACTTTACACTCGCCAGTTGGTGCACAAATATGCGAATCATCCACATTTGGAATACTTCCTATTTTCATATTCAAGACCAACTTTGAGGGTCTATGCTGAACAATAAATGCGGTCTATAACGGTGTCAGTGTACCATACTATTGGATCACATCTTGTCTTTATACTTGAGGGTAGATATAGGAGTCTATATTAAACAGTAAACGCGATCTGTATGCCAGTGCCATACAATTGGATCGCATTTTATATTTATACTTAAGGATAGTATAAGAGTCTGTATTGAAATAAATTTCCATAGTGATACGGAGAAATGATATAAAAGAAAAAAACAAACCGTTGGATTTCCTAAGAGATGCGGAGTATTGTTTGTTGAAAACAACCAGCCGTACATTGACCCACAAAGCCATTTTAACATATCAAAAGAAGATACACTACCCCATTGAAAAGCATAACCTTATGTTCCCATAAGATAATCTAGATAAAAGAAATGATTATTTCACCCACAAGCTACATCTTAGACCACCGCAAGAGCACAGCAGCGATGATCACAGGCAGTACGCTGATTAGCTCTCCCAGGCCCGCAAACTGAGGCGGAATTCTGGCATTCACAAAAGCCCCAGCTGCAAGGAGCACGGCAAATGTGTTGTACACAAAGCTCCAAACAAAGTTGAATTTGATACGTCTCACAGAGACCTTGCTGATATCCATCATGGTGAGAAGGAGAGATAGATCTGGACGCATAAGGACGACATCGGCTGCAGACTGGGCAACGTCGCTACCTTCATTCATGTGAACACCAATGGTTGCTTGTGCGAGCGCCACGGCATCATTGGTGCCATCCCCGCAGAAAATGACAATTGGCACCTTACCATCCGAACAATTGCTAAGCAGATTTTTGATGTATACCTGCTTGTCTGCCGGAGAACTACGAGCGTGAAAATTGCCCTCGGGGATTTGTAACTTTGTGGCCACGTTTTGCACGGCGCCTTCGTCATCGCCCGATATCACATGAACTAACACGCCGCGTCTCTGTAGAGTATTGACCATGTGGGTTGCATCAGCTCGGAGAGAATCCTCGAGACCGAATACCGCAAGTAGTGCGCCATCGATGGCGAAGCAGAACGCAGTATAGCCTTGCGAGAGAACCGGCTGCACCAGGGGGTGTGTGGAAAACTCTAGCCAGCGAGAATTCCCAGCTTGCAGCGTTTGACTACCTAGTTTCACTTCCACACCTCGGCCGGTCAAGCTTTTGACGTTGGGGACAGCTGTTGCAACAATTCCCTTGTGGCTAAGATGCTTACCGACAGCAACGGAAACCGGGTGCTTGCTGTCGCCGACCAGGCCCAAAAGAAGTGACAGACTTGATTCTCCGTTTCCAAGGTAGTGTTCAACGGCTACGCTGAGCTTTCCTTGGGTCAGGGTTCCTGTCTTGTCAAGAACCACGTGAGAGGCCTTGTGGGCGACTTCGATGGCATGCGCGGACTTGAAAATCACCCCTCGCTCCGCGGCGATACCACTGCAGATTACAACCACCATCGGTACGGCAAGGCCAATGGCGCAAGGACAGGAGACGATAAGCACAGTGATGGCGTAGGTGACAGCCTGGACGGTTGCTTCGGAACCGGTCTTGCCTTGCATCGCCATGCCAACAGCAACCCAAACCACAAATGTGACGATCGTCAAGCCCACAATGACTGGAACAAAATAGGAAGCCACCTTGTCGGCAAGTTCTTGGATCTTTGGTTTAGAAAGCTTGGCTTCATCGACCATGGCGGCGATGGTATTGATGATATTGTCACCCGGGAGACGAGTTAGCTTGACAATTAGACTTCCCGACCCGTTGATTGTCCCTGCAATAACACGAGATTTGGGATTTTTCTCAACAGGTCGGGACTCTCCAGTGAGCATCGACTCATTTACTTCAGATGAACCAGACGTGACAGTTCCGTCGGTTGGGATTCTCACATCTGGAAGAACTTTGAACGTGTCTCCATATTGCAGTAGCCTAACGTCAATTTCCTTGGCCTCTGAAGAGTTTGATTTGTCCACGAGAAGGGCAGTTTGGGCCTGGAGTGATCGAATGGAGATTGACTCTACCGCTTTTTGTCGGGCAAGGGTGGCGATATATCGTCCGAACATTATCAATGTAACTAGGAGGGTACTTGTCTCGAAGAACTGGCCAGTAGAGAGAGGTTTACCAGCGACGAGAAAGCCGAAAGACACAACAGAGAAGATGTATGCCGCACTGGTACTCAGCACAATAAGGAGATCCATCTCAATGACTCGCGAAAAGAGAAGAGCCTTCAAAGCTTTAGGGTAAAAAGGCCCTGCTATGACAACCTGAATAACAGTAGCCAAAGCTAGTGAGGCAGAGCTATAGGCGATTTCTCTCTCGGGGATGGGAGCCCATGCCATGACTAACACTGGGATGGTGAGGACTGCTGATAAGAGGGTCATAAACCCGGAATGGTGGACATGCTTGCTTCCAGCTGCGAGTGCTGGATCAGCACAGATGGGGGCAAGCTTTGCAGTTTCGCCCCAGTGTTTTTCAATGAGATCTCGTGCCCCAACCACTTCCGGGTCAAAGGAAACACGAACAGTACAATCCTCAACGAGCGATATGCCACTCACGCCTTTTGGCCAAGCCTGGTTGACGATCGAAAATGGATCTCCAGAAAGGATGATATCCATAGTTGACCCATTGCTGGTGATGGTCTCGCATTTGAATTCTGTGGTCCGCTCCAAGTGCTTCATAATAAAGTCCACAGTTGAGAGATTGAGGTCCAAGTCGAATTCAGCTCGAGAGAGAACCAGACTTGTCCTCAAGTTCTTTACACCTGTCACTGTCCCAAGGGTTCTGTTGAGTTTCGTCTCGCAGCCAGTGCAAGTCATACCGGATATCGAGAGAACCACGTGCTCGACGCCTTTGGCCTGGTTCTCTAGATCAGGGGTAATGCTAACAGCACCGCTCTTGTCTTTGAGCAAAGCAGGCTTTTTCGAGGTGCAGCAAATATCAGCGCAGGAACCACCCGCTGACTTGACTTTTATTTCGTCGGTTTCGGGGGCGCAGGGGTCGGTGAAGTTGACACTGGATGTGGTAATATTAGGCTTGCAGCAAGATTTGGAAGAGCATCTTTTGCTGGCACCGTTTCCATTACCACGTGCAACTTTGTACTTTCCGCCATGCTCGGTACTTCGACGCGGCGATCGACTTGTAGAGGTTCCACTTGCGTGGTGAGATTCAACCGAGCTGCGGGAAAGAGACTGTTTCAGTGGCCTTTCAGAGCACCGCCCCTTTCCCAGCGAAGAGTGCTTTCGAGGCTCGCAGCATGATTCCTTGCCTAGGGCAAGAAGAGCACGGCAGATACATCCGAGTGCTGTAAGCCTAGCGGCATATTGCTCTCTAACCGAGCGATGGTGACTGTCGCAAGCTCTGCGGTTGAACTTTGCACCTTCCACCGGTGTAGATGTTGAGGAAAAAGCTGCATTACATCCAAAGTCAGTAGAGTTATATGAAAATAAGCCATTTCATTTCAACATACAGTGTCCAGCTATTGCCATGCAATGGGTGCTTGACCCCGTATCACACTCACGTAAAGCCAGGCGGTCGAGGCAGGTCTCATCACAACAGGGCGAAGACTTGCCATCGCAGCACTCTGCCACAGTAGGTTCAACTGAAGTAGCAAGGCCGCTTGGCCATGGGATACTGGAGGAGGAAACACCGCGGTCTAACTTCACAGCTTCAGTGGTAGGGTTTCTTGCACAACAAGCTTCCTTAGAAGCAGAAGCACCACAAGAAGGGATTTCCTTTTCACCAATAGCCTCAGTAGACTGGTCGTTGCAGAAGCCCCCCTCGCAAACCCCGCGTCGAGCCTTACCCTTGCAAGGATCGGTAGGTCCAGTGCACCAGGTATCTTCACTTTCGGCAGAGGAAGTTGTATTGTTATTGTTGTTACTCGTTTTGTTGTTTTGCGTAACACGGTCCCCGCAAGAGCTCTGTTGACTGGATTTCTCTATTGGCGCACCGCCATAACAAGTCGCAGAGGAAGTATCGGGTTCTTTTACCTCAACTTCGTGAGTTGCACCTACTTGAGAGGGCGTTCCTCCGCAGCAAGAGTGTCCCATAATGCTGGTTCGTTGTGGAGCGAAGGAATGTGGAGATGGGGACCCGTCGGCCTACAGGGTTGTGCCTGCGGGGGGTTGGGGAGAGAGTTTGGCTTGTTTGCAGGGAACATCAACGCCAAGTCAATACCTGCTCTTCGTGAGCATTCGAGGAGTTTTATTTAAATCTCTCAAGTTTGAATTTCACTTTAAATGTGAACTATAAGTACTAGTATAGGCCCTAGCTGTTGAATATACGAGACCGCATGGTGCAACCAACAGCTCCTTGTGAAAAGTGGACATCACATCTTTCTATTATTGCATTGGCTGTCAATGACTTTCACTGGCGAGTCAAACGAATAACTATCAAGCCCTAAGTCACAAGGATATCCCTATTTTCATGGATTCACGGCCGCACCTCATAGTGGGGCGCTCCCCATGGTCCACGGTGTGGGACCGCACTCATTGCGACAATAATGTGGAAGTTGTATGTTGTATAAAGAGGTAGGTGTTGAGGCTTCTACTGAGTTGTAGGGCCAGAAAGTGGGGAGGGAGAGAGTTGATTGCTATTGAGGAAGAGAAACTGCTAGATAAACTACAGTTCGGAGGGTTTATGCCTGAGGCACAAATATTGGGCCTGAGGCCACCACAACAGTAGGTTAGGGGTTGGACCCAAAAGGTGGAGTGGATCTTTCTGTTCATTCGATCTGCTACTGTGTTATTGCCCCTTCTTTCTAGCATCAGGTCGCCTTTTTGATCGGAGAATTGGCCGAACATTCATATATTCTGCCTTTGCTTCCATTTTACTGACAGTCGTGTGATCCATGGTAGATAAAGGCCAAAACGAACTACTTCCACAGCCTTGTGCTTCCTTCCTATTCGCAAGAATGGCCAGGACGAAAATAAACATCCCAGAAATCACTAGCAGAGCTGGCAAGATTAACCAGAGCCACTGTACTTTCACAAACATTTCGATAGCATACGCTGTACCATTCACACCTTCGCCGGTAGCATGCAATGCCATCTTATTCAAACAGTCGGCAACGTTAGACATGATAAATTCAAGGCTGGGAATTCCGATGCCATCGGTATTTCCCAATAAAATAGTTTGGCAAATCACCCTGTAGGCCTATTTAGCGACGGTGGACTAGTTTTTATGCATGTATACAACTGATAGGCTCGAGGTATGCACCCACGCTATCTCCATCCCTACTCGGGTCTATATGACCAATGCCAACCAGACCAGTCAATGGTTAACGTAGACCCAATGTAATACGTAGTAACGAAGTCTTTATTGTTTCCGCTAGGCGTTCTCCATACAGTTCGAGCTGGCGCACTTTGAGCCACCTGGGACACCGAGATCTAGAGCAGCCATATCCACGCCAGGTTGGCCATGAAGCGCAGCAGAAGTGGGAGCTCCCCGTTATCCCACAATGAACAAAATGGCGTTGTTTCAAATCCGAAGAATCTGAGAAAGGAAAAGGGGAGGGACCAGACCTTAGGGAGGTTTATTTTGGGAGTTGGAAAAGTAAATATTTCCCAAGGCCCAACCCCTGAGAGGTGCGACATACACTAGGTACTTCTATGCACGGCCCGTAAATCATGCCAGGTTTAATGTGCACTAGAAATCGGTTGGAACTGGCAACCGACCAACATGCAGGGATAAATATAACTACGAATGACCTTTCACTCCCCTATTTGACTTACGGGTTTAGATGAGACGCCACTCTCTTTCTTGTCTCGAACTCAGGAACCGTGTGTATTATGGAACTGTGCCAAGAAGAAACTGCATCCCTTGGCGATTGGGATCTGCGGTTCACTGTGTTCCGTTACATTTTCAGCTCCCAAATTGCCCTTTACATAATACGGAGGTACCTCGATCATAAAGAGAGAGCTATATCTCCCTGGCGGAGGAGCGTAGATCCAAGCATTATCTTTAGGAATGCTTAGTACTAAGAACATGCCTTTTGGACAAGTACAATCATAGTCAAAGGCCCCCACACTAAATAACACCGTGAGGCTGAAAGACCCTCGGCCCTACCCGCTAGAGCGCCCCCAAGGTTAGGACCCACCAACACCGGGTACATAACTAGTACCCAGTCTTATAGTGCTCTGGGGGTTCAAAACAGTTGTAGGGGGGATTTGGTGCCTGAATGCCTTATTTTAGAACGGCAGAAAATTAAGATACCTGAATTACAATTACATATGCCTTAATAATCAAAATAGCCTGATTCTGCTGGCGTTCACAAGTGTCGAAAATGAAGCTTTTCATCTCCATACAGATGTAGATATCTCCATTTCTTGGACGGTTTGCAAGTGTCAGAAATGAAGCTTTATTTGTATGAGATGAAAAACTTCATTTTTGACACTTGTGAACCATCCAGGAAGATGAGATACGTGGATTTGTATGGAGATGAAAAGCTTCATATTGTGTAAGCATAATACGATGTATAGAGCGGTATGGAGAGCGGTGCAAAATAAGGCATTCAGGCATCAAGTTCCCCCAAAACTGTTTTGAACCCCCAGAGCACTCACTAACTATACTGCAAGACTGGGTAGTTAGGTGTTGGCTTGGCACGGCTATATCTCTTTACAACAGTCTACCTTATAAAGATTCACCCACCTCCACTCAATTGTGATAGTGCAAAATTAGCGTAGTATTTTATATAATATTTTTACAAATTAATACTATATTAAATTTTTAAAAGTAGGGCTTTTGCACTCCTAACTCTCAATTTCTTAGTATATTAGTATATTAGTATCTTAGTATCCTATATAGGTAACTATAGGGACTTCTGAAGTGAATTGAATCTGAATTGAACGGCCGGGGCATCGTGGGGCTTACCCGGTATAGTAACGATCATACCGGGGGTGTCTGGGTTGTACATTTTCCGGCACCCTTCATTGGAATTCTACCTCGCCACATCTAGTTGCACATTCGTGAACTTCGTATACAGTGTGAGCAAGTTCGGAGGCTTCCAGAGACGTGCCAGAGTAGAGCGGATAGCCTGGGCAGACGATCCAATCGCATCCACCGCAAATTCCACATCAAACAGTCAATATCGGTTGTGTCTATCGTCTTAGGAATAGCAGGTGAAGAAGGATAAGGTAAGGAACTACCTCGGAAGAGCAAGGTGGATTGGGTAATTGCATCTGTCCTTTTATAATCACTGTCAGGTAAATGGTAGCCTAGATGCTACCTAATACTGGTTGAGACCAAGGCATTCTGATACTCAACCTTGCTCTAGTGCAGTATGATAGTCAAGTGTGTACATTTATTATATATTGTATTTGGGGATATATCACGTGTATCGAATCAACCCTTCACGATCCATCCATGGATATATGAATGAAGAGTCTGAATTCGATGACACCACCACGTCGTGACACCACATCCCCGGGATTTGGGAGGTTCAACCCTATTGGTATTAACAATGAGATATATACGAGGCTGTAATAAAATTGCCTGAGAGAGCATTCCTCATGCAAACTTTGCGGGACCTCCTGCCATATCTTATTGGCGGGTTTTGGCGCAGCCGCTAAACCCGATATCCAGAATGTAGACAAACGCGGAATCCGTATTGTCGGCTTTTGACGCAATGATTCAATCCGAGCTTCCAACCTTTTCTTCCACGCTATAAAGTCTGAAGCGATAACAATTTACAAGGACGTTCTTACACCATCAACATGAACTCTGATATCTTAACAAAAGTCGTTGCAATTTCGTCATCCCTTTGGCTGTCAGGTATGTATCTATCTATCTCCAATAAAAAAAAGCGCAGGATACTAAACATGTCAATTAACACAGGCGAAATATTCACCTACTCTTGGGGTGCAGTGCCCGCAGTCTTGGTCGCCACTCCAACCTCCGAGCATTTGGCTGCAAATCAATGGGCCGCATTTTACCATAGGGGACATTCATTGGGGCCACCCTTTGCCATACTAGGAGCAGGGGGCTTTATTTGGTTGGCTTTGAAGTCCCACTCCTTGTTATACTGGGAGGCTGCAATCCTCAATATTAGTATCGTGCCATGGACACTTCTCTTCATGTTACCAACAAACACGAGCATATTCGAGGTTGCGAATATGAAAGACTCGTCGGAAACACCCGTCCGTGATGAAACACAATTGGCTCCCCTGCTGAACAGATGGGCCAGTCTCAACACCATTCGCTCGTTTTTCCCATTCGCGGCCGGTGTTTTGGGATTGCTAGCAGCTTTGAGCTAATCCCTATACAGCTTGTGTCGGGTGGAACAACCGGGTCTTGTCATAATCTGAACTCGAAGTACTTTGGCTCGATGGTCTGTTGCTGTTCAACTATTTTATCCGACTGGCATCTGCTTGCGCGCCGCTCTGACAGCGGCGTCGAGGTGTGCGACCTGCTGACAGGCCGGCGCCGGGGTAGTGCGACGTGGAAGTGCGACATGGAAGGGCGGCAAGTTTCAGCGGTGGTACTGGTATGACGCTGGCTGTTGGAATAACTATAAAGTGAAGTGCTTGACGAAGAGGAGCCCCACGCGGAACTGGAGAGCTACGAGTAGCCAGCGGAAGGTTGGACTTTGTCTGCCTTGAGATTGTAGAAAAGCGAATTAAAAAACAACTCGGAAATTATATAAAATCTGGATGAAACTAAATAATTATTTGATAGACAAAGTAGCTTACCTTGAAATTGATCAGCGGAAAGTCTTGGCATGTGCTTATGTAAGCCCAACCCCTCCGAAATCGTCAGGTCCCAACCGATTGAATATCTGACTGCTCTCTGTGAAACGACCAGAACCTCGAACCGCTATTCACATCTGCGAAACCTTTGCCCAGCTGACAAGATGCCCCCCAAACCCAATATCAGTCGCTATCTCAAGCAGTCGCTCGACCACATCTTCCAGAACAACAAGAAATGGGTCTCGTCGAAGAAAGAGACCGATGCCACCTTTTTTGACAAGCTTTCTGCTGGACAATCGCCTGACTATCTGTAAGCAACATAGACATGACCTCGTGCTCGTCAAAATTGTTCATATCGGAACACGTCTAACGACCAATCAGGTACATAGGTTGTAGCGATAGCCGTGTCCCCGCCAACGAGATCATGGGTCTGGAGGCGGGCGAGGTCTTCGTTCACCGTAATATCGCCAACCTAGTGCCCAATGTCGACCTGAACGTCATGTCCGTGATCAACTATGCTGTGCGACACTTGAAGGTCAAGCACATCATTGTGTGCGGCCACTACAACTGTGGCGGGGTCAAGGCGGCCTTGACACCTGCTGACCTGGGTTTGCTTAACCCATGGCTCCGAAATATCCGCGACGTTTATCGCTTGCACGAGAAGGAACTCGACGGGATCCCCGAGGAGCACGCGAGATACAATCGTTTGATTGAACTCAACGTGATGGAATCCTGTAGGAATATCATCAAGACCGCGGCTGTCCAGCAGAGCTACCAAGAGAACCAGTACCCCATCGTTCACGGTTGGGTTTTTGATCTCGGCGATGGACTGCTGAAGGACCTCAAGGTTGACTTCGAGGCTGAGTTGGCGGATGTGCAGAAAATATACTGTCTGTCCCCGGGTGCCGGTTCGGAACATTGAATGGTCGCAATCACAATTGTCAACTGCCAGTCACGACTTAAGCGTTCGGTTTGTCGTTGCTCAGCCTGTATCTTTCAGACTTCTTTTCTGATGTGTTTCCTCCTGTCTCCATGGAGCTGTGCATATGTCCTCGTGACAGTGGGTGGTCTGTCATAGTCAGCTTTTCCTGTTCATCGATCAGTTCTGTTTCTTGTTTCTTGCTCTCTGCGCGCAATAGACACCACGCATATCGACGATGCGGAATTGAAGAATCTCCATCCAGTTGTAGAAGAGGTAAATGAGAAAGAGAGCCGTGTAATGGAATGAGCGGTTCATTGAGTGAGCGAGACAGGGGAAAATGCTACTCCAACACCTGTGTAGCAGCTTCACGGACTTGTTCGCCAGATGCCTTACCTCAACCAGCCACAAACGACGATGTGTTTAGGGATCAAGGCCAACCTGAAGGTCAACGACGGCATGCTTCATAGTAGTCTCGCAGGACAGGTCGCCATCAACGATCATATTGCCAAGGGTTCTGAGCACGAGCAGGTGGTCGGTGAGGATATTAAGGACGGTGCAATCTTTGGGATGATCTGTTGAAGAATAGGTATATAGTTTCCATGGTGGCCTTGAGAGGCTAGTCAGCATCTGAAGCCACGTTTCGATCATGCTACCTTGGAAGAGGGTGAGTAAGTAGTCTAGGGGGGAGGTATCGTGGGGAACAAAAAAGGTATGTCAGCTTAACAAGGGAATTTTGGCAAGAACTGTTCACTAGGTCCTTGCCGATCGTTATCCCAACATGTATGTCTCATGGCAGTCGAACTGCCGGGGCCGATGGTCGGTTCCGAGATATTACCGGTTCGGCCGGAAGCTCCACATTTGAGGCTAACCCTGGATTGTAACCTTGGAACCCGTTTCACTTTCAGAAAGGGAAATATCCCGAGGTCTCTTCAGTGAAAATTTGGGAAGGCATAACGAATCGGTACAGGTAAGTACCTATTTTGTAGGTAAGTACCTACAACATACTTACCTACAACATAGCTAGGTACCTAGGTAGTCACTTATGCATTTAAAGTTTGAACTCCCGAGGTCCTCCCGATCTTCCAAGGTTGGCCCCAACGCCGAGAAGGGAAGTACTAAAGTCATTTTCATACAGATATTTAATTAACACACTGCCATCAATATAATCCCGATGATATACGCCAGACGAACCAACCCACGTTGCCGCAATGGATTTCCGAGTAGTTCATTCGATGCCTATTCACCCCCAGTCTATTGCACTCTATAATCTACTTATACACGTAACATGTCACATACGACCGTAGGGTGTGGAAAACAGGGCTTCCCGTCCGCTCAGCCATACTCACGCCCTAGGAGATCAATACGGTTGAATTAAAATCAGCCTTTCAATATGTCATATTCTTCATTGAGCCCAATAGTAGATGAAATCAAAGCTTAACAAATTTTGTTGTTTGATTGAAGCCTTTAGACACTGGAACTCATTAGAGCAAATCCCTTGCTCGTAGGCTCTTGAGCATATGTAGTAAGGCGATAACGGTGCTATTGATTCACAACCAAATCATCGACGGCCACAATAAACTCATCCCTCGTCATCTCGCCACGATCCAGAGAGTCCTTAAGCCCCTGGATTTTATCGACATTTTTGTCATACTCATCCAAGACTTGGAGCTTGTCAGCCGCAAAGTGTTTCACCTCCGGTCTGATTTCCAACTCATTGACACGTTCTCTCCACCACTAAGCACTCACGCATTGCCGTAGCTGCATGTAAGGGAAACTGAAGGAATCGAAGAATCCACTAGATAGGAGTATATGAAACCATATAGCTCCTAAAGCCTCGGACCATTTGATAAGCTCAGAGAGTTCCGTACCTAGCTTTCTAGGCTTCTTCGCTTCTTCCTTTGCCAAAGCTTCTTTAAAAATGTTCAGACAATTGAAATATCGCTTTGTGGCTTCGGGAGGGTTGCCGTCCTTAAAATCCCATTCTTCATTAACTAGTCGGTCATAAAGAAGCCACCAAGGAGCTAAACCGAACAACTACGCCGGTCCCGCATACACCCACTTAAGGTCCACAACCCCGACAATTGTAAGGTCTTTCTCGCTTTTCACGATCATATTTGCTAGGCCGAAATCATCGTATATAAGTTTAAAAGGCCCATTTTTATACGCCGTATTTATAAAGCGGGGTATTAATGATTCTAGAACACTTAGTGAAGCATATTTAGAGATACCATCTAGTTCGCCAGTGATTGAATTCGGTTGATCTCGAAGTTGTTACCAGTCTTGGTCAATAACGTACTGGAAGTGCGCCATAGTTGTCGAGAAACCCTTAGTTCGATCACCTTAATAAACTTTATATTAGTAAAAGTAAGAAATTGAAGGATCCTAGACGTACCAAAAGTATAGACTCCCCCAATCTATGCAGTTTCTTACATCTTCCATATCAGCGGACGTATAGGCGCAGAATAACCAGTCCTTAGCGTGGGCAAACTTCCGATTCGGTCAAAATTGATCTCGTAAATTTGTAACATATAGTCCGCTATCTGTCTATATACAATCTCTAGGTCACTATCTGGAATTTCTTTTTTGAGTAGCCTGGAATCGCCTCTAGTGAATACATCATTCAGACAAACCCCATCGATAAAGTCCATCAAGACGAAAGGGCCAAGACCCAATAGATTGCTATCAGCAAGTCCCGGGGCTTTGACATCTAGAATAGGAACACTTATCCTTTCTCGGATAAGAGAAAGAGCCTCCAGTTCTATAACTACCTTTTCATCGGCGTACTTAGGGCAAATGCTCTTCACGCGAGGGAAACGGAGTAACCACGTAGTACCGTCCTCAAAGAGAACCTTTTGACCGACATTGTACGAGCCATTCAAAAAAACCACCATCCAGCTGGCAGGGGATTTGTTCAGGGTGAAAACCAGCTACACATTCGCAAAGACGCCCGTTTATTCGAAATTTATTGAACTCATCGACCCAAACGTCTTCTTGGATCTGATGTGAGATATCAAGACCTTGATTATAGTCCATTGTTTAAGGAGCTTGACTTATAGAAGTAAATGAGAAAGGCTGGTGGGTTGAGTGAAAAGTGACGCTGGGTTTAAAGACTCCTATTTAGTGAACTATCGTCGAAACATGGTGCTTATATAATATCTATGTACACACAAAGCCAAATGGGGAGTGGAAGGCCTAGGCAGCCACACTGTTAACAATGTCTAGGGAGTGGAACAAGCCACATGGCGACGGCGTATATTACACTTCACCTGGTCATTGTTGACCCCAAAGATTCTCAACCACCATAACATCTCATTATACCTACCAGCTTCCCTGCGTTGGGTTTTGGTGCGGGTCAACGGGCTGCAGCCAACCTCCAAGCCCGTAGCCAAATCATTGCCAAGGTCGAAAATATTTACAGGGACGTCGAACTTTACCCGCGAATATAAACCCTCCTACGTATTCCTTGGCATCGATTGTCGGCCTCTTATGCTAGATGAGAGTGGAAAACACCTTGAGCTCCCAGAGTCCGATCCCTCCAGTCCGATTTTCTTTGAACCACAAGGTGCTGCATGGGTTCCCGATGTTTGTGAAACCGACCCTGGAGTCACGGCAGACCTGAGGGAAATCACTGATGATTGGGAGAACGCCAAAAATGATCCCTTAGTTCAGAGCCTTCGTTCCCAGGCCTGGTATGTCTTTTTGAGCCTGGAGCGGATGTTTTTCCAGTTCCGCCGAGAGTTCGACCTCCAGGGAGATGGTGAACCCCTTCCTAACCTTAGAGAAGTGTCAAAATGGGTAAAGAGGTAAGATATTGAGCCATATTGCGACAAGAGATTGGTATGTTGATGTGCATTACGCAGTGGCGCTATGGTGCCGTCGGTTATCGCCGATAGATTTTACCCAGTTATTTGGGGACCGATGCGATGCTCGCCGGCCGCTGCCTTTGTGCCGAAGAAATTGCTTTATCCTGCAGGAACACCCCCACACACTCTAATCCACATCTTGATTGAAGAAGAGCCTAGCGAAACGCTGACCCGGGCAGAGGTGATGATCCTTACCGCAACTATGATTACACGACTAGAAGGCGAGGATTGCTTGGAGTTCAACACTATTCCAGTGAGCACAGATCTAAGATACCCTTATATGAAAGCCAATATATATTAATTACAACACAGGTCATGGCTATCACGATCTTCGGGAAAATGAAGGCCCGAGTGATCGAAGCTCATTGTACCCCGCAAGCTCTAGTCATCAAGAAGACCGACCTTCCGGATTTTTCGACTAACAAAGTCGCGAACAAGAATATGGACATTCTGCTTGGATTCATGTGTGCCGACCCCAAGCCACCGGATTGACGATCAATATTGATCCGAGGATGACTTGCCCGAATTCATTCATTTCCTCACATGAGCATGTGTGGTATGGACCATATGTCTTCATCACAAGGAAGCTATCAGTGTCGGTCCCGTTCCGCAGGTGCCGTTCGTACACCTGTTCGATAGACGCAAAGGTGATAAAAAGCTCATGTCGATCCAGGGAAATCAACATGAAACTAGAGGAGAAGTGTGGTCTGTTAGTCAAATCCTTTGATCCTATATACTTGGAGGAGTTTGAACGTGAGAATGCTGTAACACTTACTGTTCGTTGAAGCGGGCAGTCTCCCTAGAGTTGTTCATCACCCACCCAACTATTTCACACGCCTCTTGGGTTAGAATGGCCTTACTGCCCACAGTGCGCAGCCTCTTCTTCGCCTCCACGATAGCGAAGATGTCTCTGGTCTGTTTCGAGCGCAATGCACCATCTGTAAAGGCATTGAACTTCATAGTGTGGAACTGGCATTTGAAGTGCACGCGGTTAAGTACCCACGCCAGGTTGGAGTGCGCAAGGTGGGACACTGTTTGGAGAAGGATTAAGGCGGCTGAGTTTGGTGTTGCCTCGTCCTCAGCATCTGGAAGCGGAAGGATACGTCGGCGCCCAGCTCTAGTTTCCTCGGCTGTGCGCTGCATTCGGTCCCTATCGTGGATCCCTTCCACGGTCATTGTTTGCTGTTGCAGACGCGTCACAGTGGAGAAAGACCCTGGCCACCTATTACTGGTGACTGGGATATCATCAATCGAGTCCCCAGTGTCGAGGAGGTGAAGGTATCGTTGCCATTCGGTGGAGGCAGCGAGGAGCTCGGCAGCTCTCTTTAGGACTTCTGCTGTGAACCCGAACTGATAGCACCTTTTCCGAAAGGTGTTAATGCGGGAAATTGAAGGTGAGTACGAGCGCATAGTTTGCTAGTTATGAATAGATTATGATTCTTCTTCTGCTTTCTCCCCACCGTATATACCTTTCACCTCACTTTATTTACACCTCACTTTACTTACACCTCACTTTACTTTCACCTCACTTTACTTCTACCTCCACTTTACTTCTACCTCATTATTTTTTCACTCCGCTTTTACTTTGTCTGCTCTTCATATTCACCATATAAGTCATACAACAATGAATAAAATTCTCCGTGCCTGATCCACGAGGTTAAGAACTCAACAAAGTTATTGTTACGCCTTCACCTTCTCATTTTACTCATAAACTTTACGCCTTCACTCTCCCCTTTATCTTCCCCTTCCATTCCCTTCCCTTCCCTTTCCTTTCCTTTGCCAGCAGTTGAAAGGTAAGTCACATTCCACGCCAACTCATTATATGAACAACATCTTATACTAACCTTCAGCGTTGTTGACAGATCTTCCCTACCCCCTATGCCATTCCCTTCCCTT
>LACB01000720.1:0-10917 GCA_030142185.1 Penicillium thymicola
GGGGGGGGGGGTGTTCCGGAGAGATCACGGTAGACACGGTACGGGGTAGATTAGGTCCGTACTATGTATACTCCATATATGAAATTCAATGGACTTGAAATTGAAATTGAATAAAATAATGGAGTAGTAAAATAGTGAAATAGTGAAATCAGTCAAATAGTCAAATAGTCAAATAGACAGGAAATCTGTCATTTCTGAACTAATTATGCTTATGCGTCTCTTTGCATGATACAGCAGTACAACATTATCCATGTATTTATTGACTTGGAAATATATTCGGTACTTTTTACTACTCTGTACATATTTATTTACTGTTTACTACTTAGTACTTATTGTTTATTGATTACTTTTACTGTATACTAGTTATCCTATATCCTATACACTACATAGTAATGGACTACTTCCACTTCGAATACTCACTCCATTATCACCTCCTGAAGCCGTTCATGAAAAGGGGCCCGGCCTCCAAATTTATGTGCCAATCACAGGTCCCCCCTTAATGCTCCATCTGGATATTCTTAGACATCTCTCCATAGCCACCTTTTTTTTTCTCCCATTTTTTTCAAGTCAAAATAGTATTCCAATAGGAAAACATGTGAAATATCTTGTACTTCGTACTTTGTACCAACGGTACCTTAAAAACTAAAATCTGACGCAAGACAACATTGAACCTTCTGCAGAGAACGTGGGCGAAGAAATTAGCGAGCTACCTAGGATAGCTGGGGGGATCCGATCGGCCTGGCACCACGTCCCGCGATTTGCGCCTACACTAAGCTAAGTGTGACACTATCTCGGCTTTTCGAATCCACATGTGTTCGAATCATCTGCTTAAAAAGTACATGTAGTGTACATATTTGGTCTGTTGTCTCTACGTTTACCTTATGTATAACTAAATACATTTCGAGCCCTAATTTGACAACTTCAGAATATAAACAAAAAGAAAAAGAAAAAGAAAAAAACAAGAACACCCTCCGCTTAACAATTCCGAACTTTGGAAATGACCGAGCTGTTTCCATGGTTGTGATGGTCCACTGCAACCTAATCTGTGGCATATCTCGTTTGATACTCGTTGTACTCGTTTTTATATATTAAATCACCATCCTGCCTAAGATAATATCTGAGACATTGTTCAAAGTCACACACCATAATAAGGCTGAATTCCTATGTTGTAGTATATATATCATGGCGTGATCATATCTATGGCTCCCAGTCCTTGAAAATAGAGAGAAAAAAAAAAAAACTAAAACTTAATCTATTTTTTGCACGGTTTAATGTTCTACTTCGCTATACGGAGTATATCCTGCTACCTAACGGCTGGTCCCAGTAAGCTTGATATCAAACTTTCACCGGTAAATGCACAATGACGAAGCCATAGCTAAAATAACCTCAACTATTTTGACATAGTTCGTGTCATGCGCGGTTCAGCTTATTAGCACGACGCCACTCCAGGGCTGAATTTAAGGATTCAATTCTCCTCGCAAATCGGGAAATATTTATGATAAGTTATATGCTCTCAGTGTCGTATGGAGTATCCCGTACAGAGTGCGGTAATGTGGAAATTCTTATCTATCTCGTACTTAATGGATACAATCCCGAAATCTCCGCGTCAAAATTGTCCCGTTTCCCCCCACTTGCTGCAAACCACTCAATCCGTCGATCTACATACATAACTTCCCGCGTGATCGGCAGTCACTTTTTTCCCCCCGAGTCGTTTAGAACCATTTATAAACTCCATACGGAGTACAACATGTACAACATATGTACGGAGTACTTCATACACTGGTGGAGAATAACCAAAACAGATTTCCTTCTCCATACGGGCACCGGCCTTTTCCGAAGTTGAAACTAGCGCACATGTTAGATTACATACGTACAATATACTGAGGGGGCCGCGCCTGATGTCGCAAATCATCGATTAAGCATCCTGACAACAACCTCCCTCAATTTCATTTACCCCTCGAGCTCTGTGCGCTGAAAATCTAATCTCCTATTCAATGGGGTAACCTTTGATAATATGCACGGTGCTATGTGGCTGATCAGGGGGCAGTTCGGGCACAGGCCAAGGGCATCACTACCGTTGCAAAAGAAATGTGAAATGCGGAGAAAACACGAATCTTCCCCTGAACCTCGCGATGATCACTCGAGTCTTCGTTTATTTGTTTCTCGCCTTTGTGACATCGCGTCCAAATCCCGAATCCACATACTCCGTACTATGTGGTCTGATGTTTGATAAGTGGATGCAATAAGTCCCAGACAAAAAAAAAAACAAAAAAAAAAAAAAAAAAAAAAAAAAAACATTCAAATCTGCTCATTCGTGCGGAGTATAGTTCATGTAGTGTGCTAAAGTACTGACATCCCCACTGCCAAGACAACGTCTCAAAATGTTCCGTGCTTGCACCAGCACTGCATTGGTGTAAAGTACTCCGTACTAAATTTTAGTATGCATCTGGGGAACCACGAGGTGGACTGGATTGGCCATTGGCATTACACATGGTGTGGTAATGTGGTATTTATGAGCCTCTTAGTCTATCTTGCTCGGACCACGTCCGATATTGGGGGTGTCATTTATAGTGCCTTTTTTTAAAGTACATCCCTGCCTCATAGGTCAGGCTTTCATATCTTTCACCTTTCAGAACTTGGTGGATGTACCTAGGTAGGGGTATAGAATTCTATTTTTTGTTCTTGATCTCATGGATCTTTTATCTCGTAAACATTTATCTAGGAAAAAATACACCATGAATCAGTAATCTTGGTCATCCTCCGAAGCATCCATATCATCTTCATCGTCAAGACCCTCAAAGATCATGAACTTCTCGTTTTTGGCATCTGTTTCATCAGGCACAACGTTTCCATCTTGAACCTCACAATCCTTCAGCACGGTTTCCCGGCCAATCTTGCTGCGGCGTCCGACAATGGTACCCGTTAATTGGCAACGTTCGCCAACAACAGCACCGTCCATAATCAAACAACGAGTCAACCGGGCACCACTGGCGATATGGCAATTAGCACCGATGATGGTCTCCTTGATCACACACTTCTCCTCAACCGTCGAGTTATTATCCACTAAACAGTCGTTCCTTGTGACGGTACAACGTTGCGCGATGCTAGCTGTGTTGGCCACCTTGGAGGCGTGCGCGAATGCCGACGAAGCGACTCGGCCAACTTCTTCGATAGACTCCAGCTTAGCAAGACGGAGAGAGGTAGAGAGAAGAACGGCGGATGAATCAACCCGTCGAACAAAAGGTGCTGTGCCCTTTTGGACGTAAGCGAGCATCGGTGGTAGATTTGACTGGGAACTCTTGACAGTTTGCGAGGTGGGAGCCTTGACACGAGAGGCGAATTGGGGGTTTGATACGGTTGTGCTGAACTTGGCCGGGGTGGCTTTGGTAGTACTCATGCTCCGGAGATCAATCTCCTCCTCCAGCGATTCACCATCGAGGGATTCACCGTCATGGCTTTCACTCTCCCCTAGGGTGAGCCCGTGGCTTTGGCGGCGGCTTTTCTGCTGGAAGATTTCGTTGATCTTCAGCTTCTCGCTGAGCCCTTGCTGCCATTCCGATTTGGCCCACCATCCAACCAAGTCTTCACCAACTGACTGGAACTGCTCATTCAAACGAGCCATGTCCTTGACCCAGTAAGGTAGCACGTAGATATGCGCATCACGGTATGTCGTCAGCAACTTCACCTGCGCATGTGTATCCACCAGGGAGTGGCGCACAAGAAAGCCCTTGTCATTTTCCAATTTCTCCTTCAATGTGGCCATGGGCATAGAAAGGACTAGCTTGGAGAGCGAGGAACGAGGCGCGGCATGAGACACGGTGGGAGCCTCGCTCTTCTCAAGTGGCGCAACTGCCACAAAGTCTGCAGCTTCGCCCTTGACACTCTCCTCCCGACCCTGTGTCTGATAGTACATGCTGAGTCCATTCCGACGATTTTTCTCGCCGCCAGACACCATCCATGCTTCAAGCAAAGTCTCCCCGGGAATTTCGCAAACTAGATCACAAGGCAAGAGAAGGAAGTCTGATTTGATACAGGTCTGCACCTCGGGCAGACGGAGGAGCTCTGCTGTGCCTGTCGTCATTTCGAGATCCGCCGGTGCGATGACTGATGGCGAAGGGAGTGAGGTAAGATGTGGATTTTGTCGTAGAGCGGCCTGGAGAGGAGCGAGCGAAGAGGGAGGAGTGACCAAAGTGACATCTAGTATAGTCAGTCTTCCATCCGATGTCTCACGATAGAGCACATGGCGTCATGGGATGCCCCGCATGCTATTTCGACGGTGGGAATGCGCTTACCAGTGATGCCCATCCTTTTCGACCAGTCTAGAGCATACCAGAGCATTGGACGGTTGGCCACTGGAATAAGGCATTTTGGGTATTCCTCGGGGTTCGAAGTGAATGTGTTGAGCGATACACCAGGGCCACACTTATTTGCTTGTTAGTTTTCATTTCAAGACATATATACCGAAGTTAGTTGCTCACAAGAATTAGGGCCTGCAGGCCCGTTGGTGGCACGGATACTGAGTGAGGCATAATCTAACCCAACAATGCGCTTGCGAGTCTTCACCTAGTCATATATTTCTCTCAAACCGATAAGCCCTGCTTCGGAGGAGTCAGAAAAACCACTTACATAATCCCAGCGGGAAACCTTGGAATGACACGTGATTCCGACCCGCCTCCAGATTTAGCAGGACGCAAACAGTACAAACATAAGTAAACACCCGCGGTAATCACCAGCCACATGTTTCTAGGACCCGAGGAGAGACGTCTGCCTCCTTTCCCTCGTTTTCCTTTCCCCAACCCCTTATTCTGCAAATCGGCGCGTGAAATGCAACCAGCGAGTCAGTGCGACCGCGATTATTAGCCGTTAAATGTGCCACCTTTAATTGAACACCCCGCGATCGCAATGTCCTTCCCTCAAGACCCTCGGCGCCGCCGCGGCGGAGCCGGCACTGGGTTCAGCTCAACTGGCGGACGAACGGCCATTGGATACTGGCTGCCCTTGGCCTTAACTGCTGGAATTGCAACTATTAGCATTGCAGCTTGGATCTGGAGTGAACGAAACGACGACGACGACGAAGACGAAGATGACCGCCCCCACGGAGATGGCCGCCCTTACCTGCCTCCTGTTGGGCCCGGAAGTGACCACCCCCCACCTTCCTATACTACCGGAGATTATGCCCGAAGCGCAGGAGCGGAAGTACTCCCTGGAGATGCTTCCTATGATCATAGCATGATGGCTCGCATGCAAGGTGCTTTGCGCCGCACGCCTAGCCCTCAGCAGATCTTCGATGGCGCTAGCAAAAGAGTTGTGGCCGGCGTCACTGCTGCAGGAGCCTTTGTCGGTGGCGCTCTCACCTCAATTCGTGAAGACAACAAAGGCGAGGGCGACTACGAGGACCACTCCAGATGGTCGGAGGAGGCTCAAACCAGAGCTCACGAGAGAAGCCAACAAGCCGCCATTACGCCGACTATGAGTGGTGGATTGCTAAGCCGTCCAGCAAATATCCTTGACAAGGACAAGAAGGTCGTTGTCATTGTCGTCTCCTCGGTTACATCGGCTGATGACGACGAATTTCCTTCTGAACATGCGGTAAGAAGTTCTCGCCCTTGATACCTACCTCGTACTTTTTCTGACAATCACAGTCCATTCTATCCCACCTCCCTGAACATCTCGATCTGAATACCTCCAAGATCTTTGTGTTGATCTATGCTCCGGAATTGAAACACGCCATTAAGAAGGGGGGCGTATCTCCCACCTTACCATCCATGACTTCGTCTTATTCAAACATTGGCACCGAGGAAGGAGCTTCTATCGGGGAACTGGCCTCTGGGGACTTGGCTGCGGTCGAGCCCCGCCAGGACGATGAATTGGAGGGCACTTCTCGCGTCTTCAGAACGTTATACACACAGGCACAAGCGCTTGTTGAGAAGGACAGCATGATCATGCCTTTCAGTACCCCTGGTGGCTATGTGCACCTCGCTCGCCACCTATTCCCAGAGCTTGTTTATATCCAAGAGTCGTTAACTGGAGATCAGGGGGAACCTGCCATCCATATTTCTCAATGGGTTCGCCAGGTTATCGTCGTGGTCGGAGACGAGGGTGGCCGTGGCGGGCTTATTGACAGTGATGACGAGTCAGCACTTGGTGAAAAGGAAGACAAGTGGTGGAAAAAAGAGGGCGTCACTGGACTCGGCAAGCGCATTGATGTGGTTGATGTTGTCCGAGTCGGAGATGACTGGCGACGACGAGTGCGTGGTCTGGACTAGTCAGATCAAGATTCGGCCCCATGATTTTGATGTTGATATTTGTCTGCTTGCATGTCTATACCTGTTCTGTTGTTTTTATTTTTTTCTTTCCCTTTTACACCTTCTTATGACTGATTGACCCTATTCCCCTGTTTTCCCAAATTTCTTGTTTTCATTTGATACGATTCACTCTTGACAGATAATACATGCTTCTTTTGCTGTAAGCTACGTCTGTCTGTTTACCGCAGAGATAACCCTCACAATTGGCTCACTTAGCTCTGACATGTACCAAGTATTAGGTCCAGCGTGGCATGTTTCAGGTACTAGTGTATTAAAGCCATTCAGACATTGATTCATCTAACTATGTATTCAATCGATCGCATTGTTATGTCTCATTGTTGTATCTATTAACTAGTCCCAATCCGGAATGGGTCATGTGACTGACTTCACGTTGACCCACGGCTTGGCATCATCAGTTGACCTACCTCTGCAAGACCTCGTCCAGCGGCTTCTCCGATTCACCCCTTCCCAGCAGCATCATTGGACGGGTGCTTTCTTTCTTTCATTCTTTAATCCCACTCGGTCAACCTCCACCGCTTTTTCGCATTGATTCCAGCTGTGCTGGGGACCGGTGTCGCCCTACCTATCCCCACATGTCTCGCGCATCGGCCATCTCACTCATTTCCCGAGCACGGCTTTCATTCAACATCATCAAATCGGCATTCCGGTAAGTCGCATTTTTAACTCACTGGTCACGCCGAGGTTGCGCAACCGGCGCAGACATTATGGCGACCGCAATTTCCAAGCCGGCCTCCCATACCCAGAAGATGAAGCGGCCGCCCCCGCCTTTCGGCCAGGCCGCGGCCAACGGAGTCAAGGGCCAGCACCTCTCGTCTTCGCCCACATCTGCCGCAAAGCGTCTTCCCACAGGAGCCTCCGTCAACGCAACTTCCAATTTCACAAATGGCGTAGCCCATGTGGCGAATTCCACGAACAAAGGCCCCCTTAATCGGACCAGGAATCAGTCGCAAAGACCTGTGGATCAGTCCTCGCGCTCTGGCCGGCCAGTAACGAGGACTGCTGCAACAGATCAGGCACACCGAGCTGGGAAAAAAGCACCAGAACCGTATGGTAAGGAGTTCCGTGACATTCGCAATGCCAATGCGCGATCACTGACCTTCTTCTCATAGTGAAAACTACGTCCTATATCCTCAAGAAATATTCGAAATGCCCCCCGTCCCTCATTGTGCATTTACATCCTACACATTTTCGATTTGAGCAGCAAGATGGCAGCTTCCCTTATAACTCCGAGATGAAGGTCATCATCGAGCACATTCGTGCCGGGACAGTTCCGCATGATCTGATCGAGGAGCTTCTGCGAGGCGGTGTGCAGTTTTACGAAGGTAGTTATCGGCTGTAACAGGTAGCTCAATTAACCCCTGCTAACACCGTCAGGTTGCCTCATCGTCCGTGTCATCGATCACAAATCTGTTTCGGCGCAAGCAAGAAAGGCATACACTACCTCCTCCAACGAGAACAACACACCATTCTCTCTACACAACTACAACGAACATGTTACCCCGTCGGCTTTTGTTCCATACCCAAAGCAAAATCAGCTCACATCGGCCACACAAGGCACCAAGGCTGATGGAACACCGATTGCCAATCAACAGACAGATGGGCCGGCGATTGGTGAGCAGACAGACGACAAAAGCAGCAACATAAGCCAGAAAAATGCCCCCGTGAAGCCCCGAGTATTTACAACAGTTCTTCATCCCACTGCCCGAACTTTGCAGGCAGAGTTGACACTGCTAGTCACCACTCCCGACCCGAGAGCCAACAAAGCACCAGCTCAACCAAGCTCATCTACTTCTTCAGCTACCCCTGGAAGTAGTCAACCAGATCGTGGACATGTTGCGAAGAGACAGAAAATGCTGGTTGAACCGGAGGATCTTTTGGAATGCGAATCTAAAATGATACAGGCCTTGGCACCTCCTCTCTTCTTGGATCCCGTGCATAGTATGGAGGCCGCCCAGGAGCTATTTAAGCACCTGGAAAGCCCACTGCATTGCGACCCGCCACCTTTGCCCAAGCGCCGAAAGAGAACCGTTGCCGAACTCGCCGCGGACGAAGCCCTGGCAGCCGAAGAGGAGAGATTTATGCTCATCATGGACGAGCGTCTGGAGCCCACGGCTTCTGGCCCTGGTGGCGCTGCAAAGGCTGCGGCCGTGGATGACGCCGGTGGCGTAGCACCATTCGAACCCCGATTCTCTCGTTTTAAGACACTTGAAACGATTCGCATGCAGCACGAGGAGAAGGCCAAACGTGAACATGAAATGAAGCTGAAGCAGGAGTTGGCCAAGAGGCAGCAGCAGGAGCAGGAGAGAGAGCGGCGCCGTGCGATCGAGCAGCGGCAAGCCGAGGAACACGCGAAAGAGGAATCGCGGAGACAACAACTTGCTGCCCAGCAGGCGCAGGCCCAGCTCGCTGCGCAACAGCAAAACCGGCACATTATGGCTCAGCCCAACGGCGTCAGTCAAGGCCAACAGTCTTCACCTGTTGTACGTAACCAGACCCCACATGCCACTTCATCACCACTGGTTGGTAACATTATGCCGCAGGCGGTTCCGATGACCATGACCGCATCTGGATCTGGCAGTCCACCGCGACCTCCATCTGCTTTGCAGCATGCGCACCCGAATGTTATGAGCCATCCAATGGCACCTTCGAGAAGTCAGCAAGGACCAAGCCGACATGGTACTCCGCAGATGACCCAGGGCACGCCGGCTATGTCGCATGCCACACCAATCATGCGTAATGTTACGCCTACTCAGCGGATGGGTCATGGCAGTCCGACCCACTCGATGGGTCAGACTCCGGTGATGAATCCGGGCATGGCAGCCACGCCGCAAATGAACGGGGGCATGCCTTTCACAACACAACAACAGATTGCGCTGCAACACCGACAGCAAGCGCTTATGGCGCAACAAGGACACATCCAGCACAATCAGTATACGCCACAGCAGCTAGCCCACCTACAGGCCAATGCCCACGCTCAACAGAATATCCAATCTCATCATCAAATGCTACAACAGCAGCAACAGCAGCAGCAGCAGCAACAAAACCACCAGGGTGTTCCTAAGGTTACTCAGCAAGGCCAGCAAGCATACCAGGCTCAGCTCATGCGTGCTCAATATGCGCAGATGCAGATAGTCAAGCAGCAGCAGCAAGGCCAGCACCCGCAAATGCAGGGACAACAAGCCCAGCCACATCAAGGCAATCCGCAGTTAACAAATCAGCAACAACAACAAATGTTGATGGCAGCCGCACAGGCGAATGGTGGGCAAATGGGTCCAAATGGACAGCCCATGAACCAAGCGCAGAGATACACCCAGCTCTACCAACAACGGCTGCTTCGCATGCGACATGATATGTCGACTCGGTATATGGCTCAGTATGGCCCACCAAACCAGTATCCCTCCAATATTGCGCAGCAGTATGGTCCTGGGCTGGAAAAGACTGCCAAAGCTTGGGTCTCCGAGGTCATGCGACGTGAGCGGGATGGCGGACAGCAACAGCAGCAACAGCGGGCTGCTTTGCAAGCCCAGCAAATGCAAGCGCAGGGCTCGATGCACAGCATGGGTGGTATGAATAGCTGAGGGCTATCCTGTTTACTGGCACTGATATAACGTGGCAACATACGAGATTGATGATAACCTACGAGGACAGAGGTTTTTCCACATTTACAATTTCACCGGTGTAAAATCTGGTTCGAGGTCGATTTATGATGAGCATTTACCCAACGGCAGTGGGTCATTGGTTAGCAACCGCTCAATGTCTCTGCTTTTGGCCTTTTTTCTTGTTCTTTTTTTGTTTTGCTTTTCTGAAATCCCGGGGTTTTGTACAGGGACCAGGCATCGTGGAGATTGGAGAGGACGGCGTTATTTTTTGTCTTGCTCATTATTTTTTTTCTTTTCTTTTCAATTGTACTATTTTGGCGCGGCTTTCGGTGGGAACCCTGGGATTTATCAAACTCGATACCATTCTGTACAGGAGTTATTTTGATATCACGACGCGTCTATGGGGCTTGGATTGCAAATTGCATTGTGGAAATACCTTGAATTTGATAGCACAAAATGCAACAACTGGCTTCTGTTTTTTTACTGTACTATAGATTCGTTGGTCTGTATTGGTTGCCAGTCTCCTATTATAGCTTGAGTGTGCTCGATCCTATGTCAACTGGGAGACAGCATCGGTCTAAGTACATCTTGAACAGTGTTACAGCATGACGAGAGACTCAAATTTGCTTAGAATCTCTACTATAACCAAGTCCAAATACTCAAGTAGGGAAAGGATCAGACGAAGCAGAATCAGAAGTAATGAATTCATATTATATAAACGAGTCTACGAATGAATACGAGATGTTCCAGATCTTCAATGGATGTTTGACACCTCGGGCGAACCGTAGGACAAAAATCTAGTACTCACTGGCTAGGGAGAGAAATCTCCATTTCGATATAAGCACTTCTTCGGCGCGACCGCGGCCATGAAAGGGCCGGATCGCAATTTGACATCCGTGCTATAAGCTGCAAAGCTGTGGAAGAGGGGAAAGGGAAAGGGGGCAAAAAAACAGAAAAGCAAATCCGAAACAGTACTCCCGAGAGTGTATGCA
>LACB01000721.1:0-10903 GCA_030142185.1 Penicillium thymicola
TCCCCTTGTCCCCCCCCCCTCCGCCACCTCGAATTTCTCGAATTTGGTTTTATCCCGCCCTCCCCACTTTCCCGCCTCCCGTCCTTCATTGCGCTGTCCCCGTCTATGAGGCATTTCTGCTATTGATCCGTATCGCCGAACCCTGCCACTGTCGTCTCGAGCGATCTCGCCCTCTCAACCACTCGCTCTCTCGCCAACCACGGTGATCACTCGCTACCCTGTCTCGCCTAGCCCCTTTACGGTGTGCTCAGTCAAGGTATCGCAATTTCCTCCTTGATTAGTGACGCTGCCCAAAATCCCAGCCACTTCACATGTCGGTCTGTCGCTAGCCTACGGTCCTACATATGTTGGTCGTTAGGCTAGGTCGGTCGCTCCTATATGCTAAGCTTCGATTCTGCCTTGGGAGTCTTGTGATAGCGCTAAGATCTTGCTAGCACTTGCTTTTTTTTTTTTTTAGAACCGACGTAGGTTTGACTTGAGCCCATATGATCTTCCGGGCTGCCTTTGTGATCTCTATCAAAGGGTAGCTACATTTCTGACCTACGATATTCTATACCTAAGTAGAATAAAGCTATCCTTCGTTCCTAATAATCGCCCGACTTGACGATACGCATTTCGAAAGATATAGGTAGCTTCCGGGTCTCGAAAGGCTATAATGCGATATCACTGTTTACGTACCATTTGCGTTACGGTCCTCTTCGGCCCACACTGCCTGCTGTGTGACCCTTCGTAGTCGAGATATCTATAACTAACCAACCGCTGTTGCTAGTGGCACTTTGCGACCGAAGCTCCGTTGCCTTTACGATCGATTGGTGCTAAAGATAGGATAAGCGGATTGGAAAATAGGCACTCTATAATTCCCGCATTGCGCGCTATAAGCAAGTTACTGGACCAGGCCTTGATTTCTAGAGATATAAGTCGGGTTTCCTTTAATAGAACGGACTCACGCCTTATATATTCATTCTTCTTGTTTTCCTCAGCGTCAAAAGCCAGGACCTTGAGATATAATATTTGACTGCTATTTCCTTTCTCCATTCTTGTTTAGACGGTCCTCTCTAAATCGTTGGTGAATTTTGGTAACGTTTCCCGGGCAATAAACGATGCTAATGTAAAGGAAAAGCGCTTTCGGAGTAGGTACCTAGGTATATCACTCATTAGTAATAAGAAGAAAGGGACAGGATAGAGAGGTTTTCTGGTCTTAACAATACGATTAGGGAATATATTTTCAGTTCCTAGTACGCGAAAAAACACCGTGAAATGTGGTATAGTATTGAGTCAGGGGCATCACCACGAAAGTCTGAAGCGCCCGATATCAATAATTGTGACCAAGTTCAGAGTAAAAACCGGTCTCCTTGACCAGTTGTAGGCAATCGGTCCAACTACTTCAGGCGTGGATGATGGGGATGAGAAAGATTAGTTTCTTTTCATCCAACGGTTCTCATGACAGGCCAGATCAGCATCAAGGGACTGACATCCACATGAACACGGCGACCGATGGCCGCATGGCCGGTGTGTATAGTGGAATTCGAAATCAGTTTTAATTCTAAGCTCTTGCGATCTAATTCTTGGACCCTAATTGGAGACACCCGAACCTCGTTTTAGCACTTCCCCGTGTAGGGGTGTATTGTACTCTGAATACACTGGTAACTACAATGAGTCATCATAATAGTACCGTATTTCTCGTCAAAATTGATACAATCCGCTGTGCAAACATACAGAAGATTTCGAAAACAGATTCCCCTGTGGACACGCGGATTGTTTCTCGGCCCGTATCCGGAACCACCCTAAACTATATTGGGTTACTCTACAACAAACCCCTGCCGTACCGCGGCTTATAGTTATTAATATCCGCTGAACGTTCTCGGTAGGTTCTCGGAGGGGCGAGGGGAGGGGGCGACCTGACGATCTGGCTTCATCCACGCTCGCGCTATGGGAACAAGAGAAACGTGATTTCCTTTCTGAGTACTGTAAGTTCTCTATAATACTGCAGTAGTCATCCACCGTCAACTTCCGCTGGCAATACAAGGGAAAGAAATCATAGGCCTCGTCATCGAATGTTGCCTAGCATACAGTTTTCTTAAGGGTTTTTGTTGACTTGAAACGCTTCTTCCCGTTCTAGATCGAGGCGTCTACTCATTAGGCCAAACAGCATGGACTTAAACTCATTCACATATTCATGGCTCAAGATCATCACCTACAATGGCCATGCCTTGTTGAGGCACCTGAGCTGGAGCCTTATCTCTTTGGGTGGAAGATTTATTTACCTTGAAAGGCTTGGCGGAAAGGGGGTTCTTTATCCAAGGGAGTAGTATGAGGGGTACTCGACTTTCTTATGAAATTCTGGGGCGAGCCATCTGGTGCTAGGCTGGTTGCAGTAAAATGCACTAAGGCTTTAAGCTACCTAAGCAACGTGACAAGAGACAAATTTCAGTTTGTCAAACTGTAATCCGATATAAAATTTCCAAATGTCTGGCCATAAATTTCGACCATGTAGTCCAACCTTAATATACGACAATACATAGTAATCGCGAACATGACAGTATTGGAATGCTGGGGGAAATTGTATTAACAAAAAGAGAAAAAGTGAAATAGATACTTTTCCTCACTGTCCAATGCCCAACTTGTCCAAGCCGAGGCTATTCATCAGGTTAACGATTCCAAGGCCACTGAGAAGACCACGAACAAGTCCACCAAGGCCAAGTTCGCCCAGGAGATTATTAACAAGGCCCAGAACACCACTTAGAAGCAAGCCAACTGCCGCAATAATTTGGAAAAGTGGTTCGGATAGCAATGTCCACAGCGGGTTGAGTTTCTTCTTTGCATGGGGCATATCTGCGATTCTATGACGGCCATTGTCAATGGTAGTCGTCACAATCTGAGTGAGTTGTTTCATAAGCTCTGCTAGCTGATATTCTTCAGGTGTCGCCTCGTGCGAAGCACTGTGGGCTTTTGCAGACGCAGCGATGGACCCATCGGGATCGAGCGCCCTGATAGTGCTTTTACACTCCAGTAGGATGTTTCCGGCATCTTCAATTAGAGGTTTGACAACCTGGACTAATTCTTCCTCATCCAACTCATCACGTGATATACGATCGGCTCGTTCAAGATGCTATATTATGTTGGTTATATCCACCGAGACAATTCGAAAGAGGCTTACCCCTGTGATCTGTTTGCAGAATGGCTCCACGGAATCAAGTGTTTGCTGTATAACGGTCGAGATCCTCCTCGCTAATTCTCGGTTATGTTGCTCTTTGGCCTGCTGCTCAGCCTCCATGGGTGATATTTCGGGCTTGGACTCTGCGTCTGGTAGGTTCTCCTCCAGCGTGCACTCGCCAATTTGATTTTCATCGTCGTCAACGATAAAGCCACTATCATTTACCCTCTTCCCTATCAAGGCTTTGGGGTTGCCCATAGTGAGTCTGCCTAACAGGTTACCATCTTCGTCGCGGACCTCGCCATCTCGGTTGACCTTTCGGCCAGTCATCGGGCTGATATCACGTTGCTTTTCTTCAGAGGTCCATCGCTCTGCGCGGCCGATGACATTGCCCACTTTGTCCACAATTTCACCATCTTCATCCACCGCACGACCAATGAGTCTTGTCGGTTCCCCGTCAACTAGCCTACCGACCACTTCCTTTTCTGGGGTGATTACATATCCTTCCTTTGTTGTAGTCAAGGAATTGAGCCCATAAAACACCCCTTCAAGTTGCTCTCGCTCGATAGCAGGGATAAGTTCAGCATTGCCTAGCACTTTCCCATCATCACTCCAGATTCGACCTTCGCCGTCCACCTCCTTACCATTCAGCTTCTTGGGATTTCCTGAAGCAAGCCGCCCAAATACAGCGCCAGTTTCGTCGACGACGTTCCCAAACTTGTTTACTGTCATCCCTTCAAGTTGGGACAGGTCTTCTTCTGGTTCTTCGGAATGTTCGGAAGGTGTGTATGGCTCGGCGCGTCCTATCACGTTGCCACGCTTATCCATGATATCTCCATCATCATCCACAGCTTTACCTCGTAATTCATTAGGGTCTCCGTCAATGAGTCTGCCAACAACAACGCCTTCTTCGGTCTCAACAAGGCCATCTTGTCTGACAGTCAGATCACCAAGGCCGCTAAAAGGAACTGGCACCTCACGCTCCTCTTCTGGGACCAGCTCAACCCGTCCAATAACCTCGCCATTATCCCCGAGCAGCTGACCTTCCTGATCGATGGCTCTACCGGCAACCCTGTTCAAGTCCCCTTCCGTTACACGGCCTAACACCACGCCATCGTGTCCAATAACAAACCCTAGCTTGTTAGGCGAGAGACCTTCCAATAAAGAGAAGTCGACCTCTTCTGCCTCGGGCTCCGGCTCCTCCAGGGGATCGGCGTGTCCAATTAGATTGCCTCGCTTATCCAAAATATCTCCGTCGTCATCGACAGCCCGCCCAAGAAGCTTCTTGATCTCACCATTAACAATCTGACCCACTCGGGCCCCACTTGCGTCTTCAACCCAGCCATCTTTGACCACGACAAGATCTTCAAACCCTGCGAATGGGCGCTGGTCCTCCTCTTCAATTGGGATTGATTGCGCTATACCCAAGATATTGCCTCTGTTGTCACAAAATTGACCACGATCATCAAGCTGAAGTTCTCCCTTAGATATCTCTTTGGGATTGCCCTCAATAAGTTCACCAACTGGCACACCGTTCTCGCCGACAATGTATCCAAACTTGTTGCATTTCAGGCCTTCTAGCGTAGATACGTCAGGTAATTCCTGGGAGATTTCCGGTGGTTCGTTGGCATCTGTGTATTCTTCTTCTCCTGTTTCGACGTCTGTGAGATCACCCTTCTTTTTGAGAGGTGATTCTTCGTCTTCGAATTCTTGCATCGCAATGTTTGCAGCCTCCCCTGGCACTGGTTCGACTTTTCCGATCACCTCTCCGTTGATGTCCATCACTTGACCCAGTTCGTTTGGGATCTTTCCTGACAGACGCCTGGAATCCTGACCTTCGACAACTTGGCCTAGATCCTCGCCCTCGTCATTCAGGATCTTGCCATTTTCGTTGATCTTTCTGCCTCGAAGAATGGCAACTCCTGGTAGCGATACGCCACCAGTGGGCTCGGATTCACCGACCGACTCTGCGACATGCTCTGGTGGGATAGGCTTGACTCGCCCGATCAAGTCTCCATCTTCATCAAGAATGTCGCCATTCTCATCAACAGTTCGGCCCACCAAATCATTAGGGTCACCTTCAACAAGTAGCCCCAACACTCGACCGTCCTTGTCTTTGACTGAGCCGTCCTCTAAGACTGGTAAATTTGCGAGGTCCTTCAAGCTGGGGACATTATCCGTGTCAACGCTTTCTTTGACTGCTTCGGCATGCGTTGCAGGCTGGCCGCTGATAAGCTCAACTCGGCCAATCAGGTCGCCATCTTCATCCAAAATCTCGCCATCTTCCCCAACCACCTGGCCAGCAAGGTCGCTGGGGTCGCCCTCGACGAGTTTTCCAACTGCATTGCCATCATCGTCAATTATTTGTCCCTCCTCGCTAACCTCAAGCCCCCTTAATTCGGACAAATTTGTGGGGTTGCTGGGAATCTTCTCCTTAAGTTTGCTGGCAACACTCCCTTTGTCAGGCTTGAACTTGTTGGTGACACCTCGAATGCCGTAATGAATGTTGTCGAAAGCGCCCTGGGATTCCGCAGTTCTGGCCCGATTACCGAGGTCTCTGACGGTGCCTGTAAAGTCTGAAATACGCGACGCTGCGTTCTTCCCTCGCTGGAAGTATAAGCCACTACCCGACCCAGAGGCAGAATCTCCTTTTGTCGTTTCCGATTTTCTCTGCTCTTTAGAAGATTTTTCTGCTACCCGTCGCGCGTCTTCCGGGCCTTCAACCGTCTCTTCATGCTCTTCGAAGGCCTCCCTGGTTGGCGGTGGCTCCACATATTCCAAGTTGGCTGCATTCACTTCATCTGGAGTCCCAGTCTTGCCGAAATTTGGATCCTTGATTTGCGATAGCTTTTTCTCTTGGGTCGTTGGAGATAACTCTTTGGTTCCTGGTCCTTTTTGCAGTTTTCGAATCTTCTTGAGTGTGGTTGGTGTCGAGGGCTTGTTGATGGGCTTCCCCTGGTCTGGAGGCCTGATTTCTGATGCTTCCTGACCAGGTAAAGGGCGCTGGGAAGCTATGCCTCTTTCCATGTACTTACTAGGTCGCACTGGATGCTTTTTTATAGATGGAGTTTGCTTTGCTGCTGGTGATGCCATTTCGTTCTTGCGCTTTTGCAATTTTCGACCAGGTTCCTTTGAACCAATATCTAGTATTGCAGGTACGACTTGCTAACTATTAGGATCTCATTAGATGTAAATTATTACTACGTTGTAGATTTTCGAGGCGGGTAAATTTATATTCTATTACCATAGGTAAGCTTGTTTATTATTCATTACATCATTACTGTCGCACTCATCGTGACCGGGGACGAGCAGACTTACCACCCTGGGGCTACAGATAAAATGGCCATTCATTATCAAATGTAACCGAGCTCCTAGATTCTACCACGGAATAGTGCGCCTGACTCAAACAAGCCATCCATGGATACGTCGATCCCTGATGGTCGCAAGAGGACCTCAATGACAACACCGGTATACCGGGGTACCACAAAACATTCTGGTCATTACAGAAAGATCCCGGTCTCAGAATTCCATGCCAGGACATTCGTTAACGAAACCTATCGATGCAATCCAGCGTGTTGCCATCACAGGTTCGTCTTAATTGATTGAGATCCAATAACTTTCAGATTTTCGTTCAGATTTTACGCCAAAGGGAGGGATCATGTCTGATTACTCTAGGAATTGGCACTAAGCAGTTCCAGATATCACAAACCAACTTCCTTTTAAGACTCGATAACCCGATAAGTACAGACTGGGTGAACATCTGATCATACTAGTCAAATCAGGACCTGCATATTATAAGCTTGGTGCTTCCCAAATATGATAATGATAATGGGCGACAAACAGAAGACTTAACGTCAGATCTCCGTGTATCTTAGCTTTTAACTCGACCTCAACGTCAAGGTTTAGATCAAGTCGCAAGCTCAATGCACTTCGAGCATCTTTTACTATCGCCTGCCCCGGTCCGTTCAGCTCAGCTATAGGTTGTAAGGGGGCTATGCCTTTGAATTTTGGTAATGCTAGACTCGTTTCTCTTCGAATCACTTCTGTTGTGGGTGCATCTGTATCATCGTGGCCTGACTCTTCTCCTTGGATAGACTCGGTGTCAGACGTCGGTAAAGAATTGGAATTTGATTTTTCCAGGTGATTTGCCTCGTCTGTGTTCTCGTCATGGACAGAATCTTCCTGGTAAGTGTAGAAATCAGACTCATCCTCTTCGCTCGAATGGTCTGTGCCTTTCGGAAGTGCTCGCTTTTCCTGTCTAGTGACAGTACCCATATTCAGTGGTTTGTATGAATGAGAAAGACTCTTCTGCGCATCCATGTAATCAAATGAATGAAGATTTATCACATAATCAAATCATTGCTCGGATCCAAGGTTCGCATAGTTCATGACGTTGCAGATCCTCGGGTAAGGACCAGTGTCATTGTTTCTCAAGCGGACGCTCCTAGTATTGCAACTTCTTTGTTATCCGGAAACCAGATTTAATATCGCTTCTACTTCTGTGGTTGAACACAACAGGAGCTCTTCATCATCTGCGGGAGTCTAGACTCCGCAGAGTTCCTGTTATCCTAGTATGTGCTAATCGACCCTCTCATGACGTCGTGAGGCGAATTGAATGTAATTGCAACCTAAGCAAAACAAATTCTATTTCATAGCAACTCACACTTTCGTCTTTACTTAATACAATAATTGAATGTCTTTTGCTACCGTAATGCAAGCACAGTCTAATAATAGTATTCAAAACGCGAACGGTGACGCGAGAGCTTCCGCGTCAAAAAGAAAGCCCCCCAAACTCCGGCCTCCCAAAATGCAAAAGGGTTCACCTTCAGATCAAGAAACAAGCGGTTTCAGTGAGCAACGTGTGAATGATGCCCCAGACTCTATCAATTCAAACTCCGTTCCCGCAACACCGGGTAGCAATCCCACATATCCAAGACAGAATGACCGAAGACAACCTTCACCTCAGCCTGCACCGCAGGTTGAAGCCCAGAACCAGCGTACTCGACACCGCCAGAGACACCGTCGAACTTCGACACAGTCACAATATCCAGATATGGATCAAGATATCGAGCGGGAGCAAAGAGACAATAGAAGTTCGGAACAGCGGAAGCCACAGGACAGGCGCGTCAGCCAAATCCTTAACCCTCCGAGAACTCAGGGTCAGATAGAGCGAGCCGGCGAGCTTGTTCCAAGACCAGCAACTGGAGCTGTCGAGCAAGTGACAGAGACCGAAGAGGTAAAGCCTCAGCCCACAAAGAACGATCAATTAAAGTTGAGGTTGGACTTGAACCTGGATGTGGAAGTTGAATTGAAAGCCAAGATCAGAGGAGACCTAACACTGCAACTATTGTATGTGTCGATTTTCTATCGTCAGCTGACTATACTTTCAGGATTGCTGACCTGTATGGTACAGACAATGATACCTCCTCGTTTGTCCCCCTTCAACGCATTGTTTGGCCAAGTTCGGAAGGTAGTATAGACGGGCATTTTATTATTTGAGATAGTAAAAGGTCTTGGTATGCGCAAATTTCTGGATTCCGATATTATTTTTATTTGGCTGTGTCTTGTACTAAAGCCGCCCTTCTATAAAGAGAACTACAACTCAGAAACATAAAAAATCGCTAAAGTAGATCAGGTAGGCGCACTCGTACTCCAACTATACTTAGCAAGTACATACAACTACACCGGTTAAACGAACACACCACGCTTGTCAACGTGCAAAATCGTGCATAATCGTGGTGCTTCCGCTATCACCTCAACTTTTGCAATTTTTGCACCCCTCCAATTCAAATCTTTTACCTAAATGAGAAGTTCTTTCTGCTATTTACTATCAATTCCAGATGCTTACACACAGGAAATGTGGTCAACAGGCCTTGTCTCAACAACATCGCTCATAATCCAAAGGAACCGGACCAGCTGTGACCTCATCCAATCCGGTAGTCTCCAGGTCAATTTGCACTCTTTGAGGTTGACGCCTCGGATCCAATGGAGCTAGCATTGATACTATGGAGAAAAACCTATATTGGCCTCCAGTGAGCAACGCTTGGCAATGTCTACAAATTATCGTTTTAGTCTGGTTGGTTACAGGTCACGGCTGGAAACCATTTATTCTCCTTGGGCTTCACCATGATGCTAGGCTATATCTAGAATGTTCCCAACCGATGTATCTAGTTTGTTCTACCTATCTCTTCGGCTTTGATAGTGTCCTCGAGACAGTTTCCTTTCAGCTTTGCTCTACACTGTCTACCACTCAGTTTTTAGCGCAAATGGGAAAGACAATTGCTCTGTACCCAAAAAGCGTTACCACTGAATCTCTGTCCGTACTCCTTTGTGGAGAATGGCTTGAATTAGATAAAGCTCCTAAAAGTCTATTCTTCGTTGGCTTGCTATGCTGGAAATCAAACATATTAATGGGATATCAGGGTCGACTCCCGAGAATCAGATATCGACAATCCGGAGGGCCATATAGCGGAGCTTGTGAAAGATGCAACAGGCGTGGTCTCAGCATACGCTGGCCAAATCAATCTAGTATCTTCCAATACTTCAGAGCTACAACCATCGTATGTTCTTCCGCTCTCTATGCAGTTTAAAAACGATGTCCCAGGTCGATAAACAGTCCTTGGTCTGCTGTAAGTGCAGGAAACCAAGTGTGGCTGAGTCAAGGATGGCCAATTGATTTCCATTCTTCGTTGGGTCAAACCTCCTAGAAAAGTGGTGTAAGAACTTCGCCCAGCCTGGTCAAACTTAGTATTACTTTCTTAGGTCATATTTCGATTAGATGCGGACACTAGCCAAACATATCACCATTCGGCGTCAGGTCTTAGAGGATCCTTGGATGACTGTACACATCTAGCAGAGGCAGGGCGTCCTCCTCCGACGATCCCACTGTCCGTGTATGTCGTACCCTGGGCTGATGCAAGTGTCGTGCTTCGGTTAGCTGGGCTATACCTAATCGGGCTTAGGTCAATCATCTCCCAAGAACTATATCCTTTATTCTTGCCTGCGCGGAAAGACCACGGTTTCCCCCACACAATGTCACGCAGAACCGTGGTCTTTTCACCGGGACACCCTATTACACCATATTGGATGGTTAGAATTTCTTCCACAAATTACGGCTTTTGGACTAGTATACGGGCGACTATAGGGATCACCGTCACATAACTCTCATTGGTTTATATTGCCTGGTAGTCACTTCGACCTCCCACTTTACAAAAACTAACCTCGGAATTAGTTAGTTATGTAGTTAGTAGTAATATTGAACCCAGATGGTGCCCTATAATGCCTAAATACCTAGATTATCAAGTCAATGATATTAATGCCTTAGAGAATACGTACCAAATGTTGACGCTATTCAAATCTCCTATGATACCTATACATAGAAACGTGGTTCCTATATGGTTTATATCTTTTGCCGCCTTTATATATATATGAAAAAGATATATAAAGAGATATCTAGAAAGATAACTAGAAAGACAACTAGAAATACCCTAAGAAGAACATCCAAAAAAGATCTAGTAAGATGTTAGTATATGCTTACATATAGCATGCCTAATACCATAATTTTCCAACATTGAAATTTAGAAGGAAACCTAAGGATGGACCTAAATCCGTCTAGTTAGAGGTCTTTCCTTTGACAACACGGGAATTTGGGACCTGGCGTGACCTATGAAGTATGTAGTTAGGTGTAAAAATAAAAGAGAAGTTGAAATTAATGTACCTTACTTTAAGAAGGCGGTGATAAAATAGGCT
>LACB01000722.1:0-10809 GCA_030142185.1 Penicillium thymicola
AAACAAAAAAAAAAAAAAGATCGAAAAGGCCTCCGAGGTATTCTCCTCCGTTTGGCTGACGACATCGGAGAATCCGGACCGAAGGAAAACCAGAGCGAACAAACAAAAGAAAAAGAAGCAAAAGCAGAACAGAAAACACATGGGATCCAACACGGATCAATTATTGCTCCTGCATAACAGACCCCGAGAGAGAGTCACGACCGTCATCGAACTTACATCTGACACAGGCCATCAGACCGCAGCCAGGACAGATGAGGGTGAAAGAGGGCATCCACAAGTTGCAAACATCGCACACTGGACGGCAGAAATTCTTGTGCCATAGCCCAAGGTGGGAGCAAAGCTTAGGATCATTTCGAGCTGTAATTGGCGAGGCATTCGGGACTGAAAGACGAACTTCTTCCAACCAGCCACAATAGGTCTCCAGAATAAGGCCGTTGAGCTCACCGCCGAGGTCATTGAGGGTGTAGCGTCCATTGGGATCGGCGAGCTTTTGCTTGAGGAATGAGACGAGAGGGAGCAATGAATCATGACCCACCATGTAGGAGTCGATGAGTTTGTCAGCATCAGATTTGGAATCGACACTGGGGGATTCGTCATCCTCAACGGTGGCAGACTTAGCATTCGAGTGATTGTTGGCTGGATGGGTGTAGTCGGTGGAGTTACTACTTGCTGAGAAGTCAAAGGACGAAGCGTCGCTAGCAGTAGACCGAGGACTTGAAGCGCAATCCGAGTGAACTGGGCCCTCGGAATCAGAACGGAACTTTTTGGCATATTCGTAGGAAAATTCGTCAAATGTGTCAGCTGGGTTGCAGGTCTTGATATCCTCTTCACGCAGGATATGCACGAAATCATTCAAGCCTAGTTCGTCCAAAACATCTTCGACAACATGGTCAGCGATATCGGCATATTTGGGGTCTTCGTCTCGGTCATTTGCCAATTCTTCTAGGTCACGCTTCATTCGAGCTCGCATGCTTTCCTTGCGGAGCTCTGCTCGTGCCTTCTGCACCTCTGGATCAATCCCAGCCCACTCCCTCTCCCACTGGACATTTTCTGCTTTGAATTGCGCTCGTTTGGCCCTGGATTCGGCGGACTCCGGGTCCATGTGCACACTTGTTCCATAACTGTAGTAGTAGCTAAAGGTGTGCTGGCGTTGATGTCTCGGGCTGTATCTAGATGTTGACTCTGTAAATAGACCCGGCCAGTGGAAGAAATCATATCCATGACGTTCTCGCTTTGAGGGACGAGTGTGGTTGCGCTTGTAGGCCCCAGCTGATATGTCATCGTCGGGATCTAGTTGTCTCTTGGCCTTCTGTTTCAGAGCCTCGTCAAGCAGGCGCCGACGGTCTTTGTCACGGAGAACTTCAACAGCATCTTGAATCTGTTTTAAACGGCTTGTCAGTGATGTTCAGCAACTCCATTTCCTGGTGTTGTAAACGTACTTTTCTGAATCGGTCAATGGTTGCGGGGGAATTTCCAGCCTTGTCTGGATGGAGTTTCAAGGCAAGGCGTTTGTAGGCAATGTTGATGTCAGCGAGTTTGGAATCTCGGTCAACGCCTAGGATGGCGTAGGCATCAATCGCCATATTGGCGGTCGACATGTTTGCCGTCACACAAGTCCTGAAAATGTGATTGATATGTCAGTATTCTGTTATATGTGGGTGTTGACTTGAAGATAAATATTCGTTGCTGGTCTTTGAATAGGCAAATGGAACGAGGGAGACCGAGAGAGAGCAATGTGAGATCAATATGAAGGCACGTAGGTAATCAGAGCATATACGCCGGTGAGGAAGGTGTGGCATGGCGACGATATCAGTACTTACCGCTCAAATGTAGAGAATTAGATTGGAAAGACGGGCAATTGTAGAGGCCCAAGAAAAGAGGATAGAACTGGAGAGTATGAGATTGGAGGAGAGATTGAGGATAGAAAAAAACAAGAGTATGAGCACCAGAGAAAGATGAACAAGAATGAAATGAAGAACAAAGACGCAGAAAGAAGCTTCAGTAGGAGATTCAAGAACAGCAGGAGCAAGGAAGAGATTATGGAGAAGGAAAGGAGGAAGAGAGAGAGAGGAAGAGAAGAACTGGGTATTAAGTATGACGATGAGGAAATCCTATTGTAGATAATGCTATTGTAAACCGAATCCCATTGACAAAGAATCAGATCCCATTGAGGAAAGGAAATAAGCTATAAAAGGCATAGTCGAATGATCACATGGGATGGGTGAAATCAACAAAGAAGATGACTGTTTAGGTACTAGTTAGTCTAGTAGTCTAATATAGTCTAGTAGTCTTCAGGGTTAGGGTTATTAACCCAGGTGATCCCATTCAAGTAGAGGCTAATAATCAGCTGGTCTCAGGATCCCAGTGAATAGTAGAACTCATCCAACTTGTCTGTCAAATGACCTAGATTGGACCTATACACAAGGGGGGAGTCTCGTACATATGAAATGAAAATGGATTGACTCTGATTTTACACAAGCTGAAGGTCGATCTAAATATGAACAAGTCTACACTAAAGCCGACTTGGTCCCGTAGAAGAAAGCTTCTACATATCCGCACTGGCGGTGGCACCGGTGATAATCTCAACCAGCTCGCCGGTAATGGTGGCCTGGCGCTGACGGTTGTACAAGATCTGGAACCTAGAGGGCTGTTAGAGACGAATCTTGAAAACATTGGGAAGTAAAAACTTACTTGTTGATCATCTCACCAGCGTTCTTGGAGGCGTTCTCCATGGCGTTGCGACGAGCGGAGATCTCACAGGCGTGACCCTCAGCCATGGCCCAGAAGAGGTTGTTGGCAAGAGCGTACTCGCGGAGGCCGGTCAGAACCTCATCGTCAACCTCGTAAGAGGAGATGTTGGCTAAATTGTATGTTAGTTGAAACTCAACGAACTGCTTGGGCATAACAAAATCTCACCGGACTGGGTGATAGCCTCCTCGGAGTAGGCCTCAATGGAGACGGGCTCGTAGCTCTGAGCGTTGACGAAAGAGTTGTAGACGATGCGAACGCTAGCGTAATCCTCGGGCAGGAGAGCGATCTGGTCGGCAATGGCCTGGGCATCGGCAAAGGTGGGGATGTCCTTGCAGACATTGGCGAAGCTCAGGACGATGTTCTCGGGGACGGCACGGGACAGCGAAGCCTTGGCCTTCTCACCGAGAATAGCAACGTCGGCGTTGGGGTTCTTGGCCAAGATACGGCGGGCGGCCTTGCTCAGACCGGAGTGGATACCACCGCAAAGACCCTTGTCGGAGCTGGCAATAACCAGAAGAACCTTCTTGTCCTCCAGAGGCTTGGTCTCGGCCTGCTCGAAAACGGTGTTGGAAGTCTTACCATAGACGCGGGATTCGTCCATGGCCTTCTGAGCGCGAGTGAGACGAGTGGACGCAACAATCTTCATGGTGTTGGTGATCTTCTCGATGTTCTTGATGGACTTGAGACGACCCTCAATCTCACGCAGAGTCGCGAAGGTGGCGGCATTGGCGGGGGCAGGGCTTGATTTCGCGGTCAGCAATTGTCGTTCTCGTCCCTCTAACATCCAGCATATCTTCCAATTTCTATTATGTTGAGGTGGTTGCGTCGGAGTACGTCGGGTGGAAGGACTTTGGCACGAGGTATCGGATGAAGACTTACCGAGCGACGGCGGCACCACCAGCCCGCAGGGCCGGGCGGACGGCACGGGAGAACATTATGGAAGAGATTTAAAGAAGAAATTGGACGAGCAGATAGTGACTGCAGAGAGGAGGGGAGTGACGAAGGTTAGACGGGGATGCCTCGCTGGTCGGGAAGGAAGTTGAGAACCAGGGAGGTTCTGTCTCCGTGCTGCCGCTAAACCAAAAGGGGCAAGCATCTACGGTGCGCCATTCCGACTTCCACCGCAATGTAATGCCTCAGGCATTCAAGTATTTACATAACATCACTTGACGCCTCAGGCATACCTTGTAGTCTCTCAGGGCCTCTTTTCCCATTACATTCCTCCATTCCAAGTCTCCCCCAACCTTTTTCTCTCTTTCCTCACGTCTTTTCTCTCCTCTCGTGTCTGTTCCTCCGGATTTATCCGCAACATCCCTTCTATGCATGTATCATTGATGCAGCATATCTTATAACCATATTCTTACTCTTCATTGGTCAGAATTTCTTTACTTTCCTCCTTCTACCAGGCGGCTCAGTTTGCCCGACTCGGCGCACGAGGACGCCTACCCTTACCAAAACAACGATTTCTCTCATTTTACCCTCGTCTCCCTTTTGCTAGTCCAAGGACTACCACCATGAGCTCCTCGGAGGATGACGCACCCCTCATGCGCGCCAATGGACGTGCTAAAGGTGCGTTCCTCGGGTGATTCGGCTGTCATTACACACCTCTACAATTTGTCGCGAACCTTTGCTTTCCTTGCACTTGGTCTTCCCATTTCTATGTCTCCTTAATCTCTACACAATTATACTTTCCCTATCAGTGCTCGATCTTACATCTCGCGCTTTGACGTCACTTCCCTCACACTTCCAACATTAACTCGAACGACAATCTAACATAGCGCCTCTACACTTATAGTTTCCCCAAAGTCTCCCGACGTCGTCAAGATGGCGGATTCTAGCCCCGCCACGAACGGCCATCTTGATCCTGGAATATCCATTCGATTCGGTCCTGTGGAAGACAAGGATGTGAAGATGGAAGATGGAGAAGACACGCTGGGTGCCGGTAAGCGCAAATCTCGGACCAGTCTGGGCGAAAGGAAGTCCTACGCCGAAGCAGAAAGCAGCGAAGAAGATGAGCCTTTGGTACGCCTACCCCCATCGCGGGATGACCCTTGTTATTCCCAGTGCGACCATACTGTCGCTTTCGGTTGAAGCGTCTGACCATTCGACAGAGCAAACGCCGGCGTACATCTGTGAAACATGAAGATCCCGAAACCGATGACGATGTGCCCTTAGCACGCAACGGACGCAAACTTCCCAAGGCCGCCGAAACATCCATCGGGGATGAGTCTGATTCCGACGTTCCTATTGAACGGAAGCTTGCCGCGCAAAAGAAGAAGATTGAACAAACGGCGGAGAAGGAGGCTAAACCTACGCGCAAATCTGCTGCGCCAAAGAAAGAGGCTAAGCCTGCAGCGGCCAAGAAACAGGCAAACGGCGTCAAGAAAGAGCCGGCCACCAGCAAAGCTGCTCCCAAGAAGGTGAAGGCTGAACCTGCCTCGGCCAAAAAGGGCAAAGCCATCGTGAAGGCAGAAAGCCAGGATGCCGAAGAAAAAGAAGAGGACGAAGAGGATGAGTACCGCTGGTGGGAGGACCACAGCAAGGGCGATGGAACCATCAAGTGGACGACTCTAGAACACAATGGCGTGGTGTTCCCTCCCGAATACGAACTGCTGCCTAAGAATGTCAAGATGAAATATGACGGTGTTCCGGTCTCTCTTGAACCTGAAGCCGAAGAGGTTGCTAGCTTCTTCGGCACCATGCTCAACTCAAAGCACAACGTCGAAAATCCTGTGTTCCAAAAGAACTTCTTCGGTGACTTCAAAGAGGTGATCAAGAAGAACGGTGGAGCGAAGGACCCCAAGGGCAATAAGGTCGACATCAAGGAGTTCGCAAAATGCGACTTCAAGTCTATCTTTGATTTCTACGATGCTCAACGCGACGAAAAGAGACACCTGCCACCAGCAGAGAAGAAGGCTGCTAAGGCCTTAAAAGATGAACAAGAGGCCCCCTACCAGTTCTGTGTGTGGGATGGTCGCAAGCAGAAGGTGGGCAACTTCCGTGTGGAACCGCCTTCTCTGTTCCGTGGCCGCGGTGAGCACCCAAAGACCGGACGTGTCAAGACCCGTGTACAACCCGAGCAAATCACGATCAATATCGGAAAAGATGCGAAGGTCCCACCACCACCCGCCGGTCACAAGTGGAAGGAGGTGAAGCACGATCGGGAAGGCACCTGGCTTGCCATGTGGCAGGAAAATATCAATGGCAACTACAAGTACGTCATGTTAGCCGCCAACTCCGATGTCAAGGGACAAAGCGATTTCAAGAAATTCGAGAAAGCCCGTGAACTCAAGAACCACATTGAGAAAATCCGCAAGGATTATCAGAAGAATCTCAAACATGACATGATGGTGGAACGGCAGAAGGCCACGGCAGTCTATCTCATTGATCAGTTTGCCCTGCGTGCCGGAAATGAGAAAGGTGAGGACGAGGCCGAAACCGTCGGTTGCTGTTCTCTGAAGTATGAGAATGTTACGCTGAAGCCCCCCAATACTGTCGTCTTCGATTTCTTGGGTAAGGATAGTATTCGGTTCTACGATGAAGTACAGGTCGATCTGCAAGTCTTCAAGAACCTGAAGATCTTCAAAAAGGCACCCAAGAAAAACGGTGATGAAATTTTCGACCGCCTTACGGTATGTCCTCTTTTTTTCCTTGCAATCTTGACTCTCACTGACAAATAAAAGACTTCTGCCCTCAACAAGCATCTTGCCAACTACATGCAAGGTCTAACCGCCAAGGTTTTCCGTACCTACAACGCCTCTTATACCATGGGCTGTGTTCTCAACGAGATGAATGCCACCGGTGGTACCATCGCCGAAAAGGTGAAAGCATACAACGATGCCAACCGTAAGGTTGCCATCTTGTGTAACCACAAGCGTACTGTCACTGCTGGCCATGCCAATGCAATGGAAAAGATGAGCGAACGGGTGAGTTTTCTCTATTCCACCCTCATGGCGAGAGCCACAATGCTAATATATGTTTGGCGACGCAGATCAAGGGCCTCCGATACCAGAAGTGGCGGTTGAAGCAGCAAATGCTTGACTTGGACCCAACTCTGAAGAAGAAGAAGGGTGCCGCATTCTTCGGAATTGACGAGGATCTTGACAAAGAATGGATCGAAGAACACCAAGCCTTTTTGATCGAGGAGCAGAGAACCAAAATCTCCAAGAAGTTCGAGAAGGACAACGAAAAGCGCGTTGCTGACGGCGAGAAGGAAATGAAGGCTTCCGAGCTCGAGGAGCGTTTGCAGGTCGTGAAGGAGATGGAGAAGAAGTTCAAGAAGGAGAACAAAACCGGAAAGGTCGAGGTCGAAGCCAGAGGCGCAACGGTTGAAAAGCTTGAGGGCTCCATCACCAAGATCGATCAGCGGGTCGAAACGATGTCCGTCCAGGCTCAGGACAAGGAAGACAACAAGGAGGTTGCCCTAGGTACCTCGAAGATCGTGAGTTTTTTCCCCGTCTCATTCCTACAATGTCACCAGCTAATTATTCTCATTAGAACTACATTGATCCTAGACTCACGGTTGTCTTTAGCAAGAAGTATGATGTCCCCATTGAAAAGTTCTTCTCTAAGGCGCTGCGTGAGAAGTTTGAATGGGCCATCAAGTCTGTTGAGGAGGACTGGGAATTTTAATTCACCACCCATCCCCTTGATTACTTGCTTGCCATCCTTGTCTTTTGTGCACATTACTTTCTTCGTCTATATTTTCGGTTTCGCTCAGTCTGCCTTGGCAAGGCGAGGTTACTTTCTTTTGTTTGTTTGTCAAATGATTCTTTCAGATCTGCCCATTGATCTATCTGGATCCCTCGTTGCATTCGCATGCTTGAGAAAGAATTGACGCTGCCAATCGCATTTTTCATGATTTTCGTTATGGTGGCTTGGCTCAGAGTGCGAGTCTGCATTAGTGGCGGCCGTGGGTATGATATGATCGGTATGCGCAAGTATACACGAGGGAAAAAAAGAAAAGCCAAAAAAAAACAACTTCACATTACAAAAGACCCATCGACTTGGTTGGCTGGGTGGCTTGGTTCAATGCACACACTCATGCATGGCAGTCGGACATCTTGCACAGTTTCTGTTCCGCTGCTCTTCGTCATTTCGGTCATAGAGTTAGAAGTTTCGAATTAATTCAATTGTTTCTATTCAAGTTTGCCATAGGTCATTCTCTCCCGCTCGCAGTCCAACCTAGTACTTCTTGCGCGGTGACAAAGTATATATATACCTAGGTAGCTCTGCCTGGGTTGTGGATATATCCTCTGTGGAACCTGCACAACATATCTGCAGGGTCTATGCATGATGTACAAGTATAGGCCTAGCGCCGTATTTCTAGTCTAAAGGTACGCAAGAAAACATTGATTTGAGATGGAAATAGAATATCAAAATGAGAGAAGGGCTCCATATGCTGCCAATGCAGAGCCATGCAAAAGATAGAAAGGGAAGAAACCGGAATAGAAACATATGCAAGAAACAATAGACAAAAAACCCCCCATATAACAGCGATTATCAATTACAGTACAAGGTCAATTCACATCTAGCGATGCTAGACAGGTCTGTCTAGATAAATAGCTTCAAGAGGTCGAAGAGAGGGGAGCAAATGTGGACAGGAGAGTGTATGGAGATGCAGATCATGAGATGGTCGTGTCGTAGGAGGATTCAATGCATCATTTTTCGGACACAATGGGATGAGATGACCGATTTTCCTCATTTGGTAGGAAAGACCGTTAATGAATCATGGACAAAGATAGAAAGATACAAAAGAGTAAAATAACCGACGGACGGGATATCTTCAAAAAGAACAGAAAAAAGACAAAAGACGAAAACGAAAAAAGAAAGACGAAAGATGAAAGATCCAAACCCCAATAGAACCCCTTCTCATGGCCACCAGCCCATGCGCTTATAGCTGTCCACGATTTCACGGATGCTGTCAGTCCCGAAGGTCGGGTACAATGGCTTCCAGCCAACCTCATTCTCGAACTTCGACCCGTCAATGGACATATCCTCGCCCCTGAGGATATCACGTTCCAAGAACGGACTGATCGGTCCAGGCCGCGTGATATTAGCCCTCTCGATAAGCTCAGCCCAAGTCTGCAGACCGACTTCATTCATATCATCGAGGAGATCATCGAGGTTCATCTTAGCAAGCTGGGAAGCAAGCGACCCGACAAACCCAACCTTAAGACCGAACACCTCCGTCAAGGCATTGGCAACATGTTCCTGTTTCGTGTCATTGTGATCAACAACATTGAAAGTAACAACGCCATCCTTGGGATCGACGAAGCCCTTCGCAGCGCGCCACTTAGCAGCCTCGAACAGCGCGCTCGCAGCATCCTTAACGTGTAGGGTATTAATTTTCAAGTCCTTAGTGTGCAGGAACTGCAATTCCTGCTTGAGATCCACGTGGACGGCAGACAGGCAAATGCCCGTGGCGAAGTAGCCCGGGTCGTAAGCGCCGTAGACGTGGGGCAGACGTAAGGTGCAGTAATTCAAGTTCGGGATTTTAAGCAGTTCCTCCGCGGCCTTGAGTTTCCACGCGGCTAGCTTGTGCCACGGGACGAGTTTGTCTGTTTCCTTTCGTGGAGTCGAGCCGCCCTTGTAGACGTGCGCGGTGGAGGTCTCGATGAAGGCGGGGATGCCGCGTCGGGCGATTTCCTTGCCGAGCGCGAGAGAGAGGGCGTAGCTGCGCACTTCGTAGACATCGTCTGGTTGGGAGTGACGTGTTTCACCGCCGCAGTTAATCACATAGTCGAATTGCTCGCCATTGGCTCGGTCGAAGATGCGCGGGAAATGTTCTGTAGGGGGAGAATCAGGGTTTAGGTAAGAATTTGTGTTTTTGGATGGGGGAGGGTATTGCTTACGTTCACGGCTGGCATCTGCCTGGACGAACTTATCCTTTGAACATGCTTCTTGGAATTCTGGGGCTAACCAGGCCAATTGTGGGAGGACTTTGTCTATCAGACGAACTTCTGAGGCTAGGTCGTTCTCGTGGATGTATAGCGCGAGGTGTCGACCGATAAAGCCTAAAGATGGGAAATGTCAGTTCGGAAAGGAATAGTAGTAAGACAAAGAGAGACATACCAAGACCTCCGACAATCAGAACAGCGGGTTTTTTGGCGTCGGCCATTTTAAATGTGAAAGAGAAAAAGGTCTCCCCGCAGGTTCAGGAGAATGAAAGGGGGGAAAGGCGAAGGACGGGAGAAAGGAGGGGGGGCGGACTAAACGAGCAAAGGGGACTAAAAAGAAATAGAGACCCGAGAAAAAGAATCCGAAGAATATTATTAGATGGAATAAAAAGAAAAGAAAAAAAGAAAAGAAAAGGGAAAAAAACCCCAAAATATTATTATTCGCATCTCCCCTGCCAAGCCGGTTAATCCACGTTGATAGCGAGTGGGTTACAGTGGGAACACCAGCATATACCTGTGACGTCGGAGGGGAGAGAGTGGGTGTTTGTGAGATTAGTACGAGGTTTGATTTCCACTCATTTTACTTGAAGGTCTATTATACACATATTGTATGTTGTACTAACTAACTAGTTAGTTAGTTATGTGATACCAAACCAAACCAAACCAATTTGTTCTTTGTGTGTACTTTGTGTGTACTTTATATACGACATAGTCCCAAGTCCCAAGTCCCAAATACCCCCGTAGAAATCTGTCTTGGTCCCATGGTACCGGGTTTCCGATCACCCGAACCATAGATGCAATGATAAGCCTTTTCTATGCTTAATTTGACTAGATATCCATTGGAGTTAATTTGTTTTAGTTATTACACGAAGTAATTTCACATATGTTGTAAAACAACTGCTAGATATGATCTTGGACTTAAATGAAACACTAGAATGTTGCGAGTTGAGCCATTCAATGTGCGTACAGATGTTACATGGAGTCATCAAAAGCAATTTCGGGATATTACTCCCATTCAAAATTGCAGTCGTACATATTGCTCTTTAAAACGAACTATTCTAATAATAGTTGAAGTTGAAACTCCTCGAGTAGGGGCCGGGCTGCACACAATCGGGAAGGGAGGGGATGAAGGGACAAGGCGGGCGGGGGCACCTTGTTG
>LACB01000723.1:0-10788 GCA_030142185.1 Penicillium thymicola
TTAATCCCTGCCCACCTCGTGGTGTTTCTAAAAACAGAAATGAAACAGCGCGTGAAACAACCTGAGGAGGAGAAGATCAACGTCAACCAGGCGAATCGTATATGCACAGACAACCCAGTCTGGTCTGGGAATTCCGGATAAGGCAGGTAGTTTTTTTTTAGGAATGCATGCAAGTGCACGGCATAGAAGACTAAACTATTTCGATGCATGTTTATTGTTCTTATCTATATGGTTACATTTCTGGAGTTGGAGTTGGCAAAGTGGTCGGCGAAGTCATGGCTCATGGTTTATTTGGTCCCCGCTGATAGTCGTACACACTTTGAGCTTACCATACCACATCCATGCTTATTTTCATTCAGTCCTTGCTCAGTTGGTTTAGATCCTTCATTGTTTGGGTGTAAACATCGGACCCCAATTCTTGGCCATGTGTGGACAGGGTTGGTGGTCCCCGTCAACATCATTTGTATTGTATAGCACTTATCAGGTTTGTAATAAGCGCTTCACAAGGACTTGCATTATTGCATCTTTTTCCAACAATCGTCCCCCGACTTGTACAAAGGGGACCACCCTACCCGGCATTTAGCGCTGTTGGCTTGCCGCATTTAAAGACAGACAGCAATCCCTGCTGATCATCTAATGCACGGTTGACATTTCCAATTCCCAACAAACACCAACTTCCAAACCCGTAAATAACCTGATATCTGTCTGGTCGGTTCAGAATCTATTCCCGGTACGGAGTACTTGATGGGTATTTCAAGAAGCAATATTTGTGGATCTCAACCGCACGCCACAAAATGACCAGTCTTATAACATGTGTTATTCCTTGTCCGTATATTAAAAGCTTTTTATGTTGTAGAAATCACGGGGGTCCCTTGTACGCTGTACTACGGAATGGCCGCGACTGCGCCATGTTATCAAAAGAATATATCACCAACACATTCCATTTCTCAACAATTCCAACTTGAATCTATTCCCACAACTTTTCATACATTCTCTAGATTTAGATCCTACAGTTGAAAGAATCCACAATATCCTCTTTTCAAATTACAATAATGTACGCAGTAGGTACGCAGTAGGTACGCAGTAGATGCAACTTCCAACAGCAACTCCGACGATCCTACGATCTAGACACCCTCCGACCCAACATTGGACGGCTCAAATCTCTATCATATCCATATCCACATTCTCCGCGTGCTCGAATTGCGGCAATATGTAAACTACCGCCCTCCGGACCCAACGCGCTATCATACCAACACTAAAATCACCCGGGCTTTGTCCCTAAACGGTGTGGAGATATGTACTGGAGTGGAGGGCGAAGGCACGGTGAGCCTCATTTTCCCTCGCTCTGTCCCCCGTTGTTCGGCGCCTTGTTAAATAAGGAAGCGGGGCCGCTCCCAAGCCTCGTATAGGTACATCCTTCGCCCTTTCTAGCCGCTTTTGGTGCTTGGCGTGCTTTGACTGGTTGTGCTTACATGCTCAACCACATTACGGTACGATATCATGTACTGTAATCCCGGATTTATGTGCTCGGTAGTCACTTCCCAGGGATCTGACTGGATTTGCCCGGCGGAAGCGGACCGGAGGGTGGAGAGGTCCATGCTTTCTACCTGAGTGGACTTGGTAAGTACGTGTTTTGTTCACGTGGTAAGGCGGGATATGAGGATATCTGTGCTATTGCTAGTTTCTGTTTAGTTTAAACATGATACAAATTAGCCTAAAATTATATAATATAGGGGATTATCACCAGAGTGCAGTCTCCACAGAATAAGACATTATCCCGGTGGGTTATTCTGAAGGTTTGGTGTGAAGACTAGTTTCACTATTGATTATGATATTACAGGTCATACCGCTGCCAAAAGCCGATATGTCCGCCAAGTGAACGGAACCCGGGTCATGGGTACGGAGTACTCCGTGGTCTATGTGGAGTACTTGAGCACCATCTACTCCGGCGATCCTGACTTTGGTTTGACCAATGTTATCGCAGTACCTACCCAGGTGTATATTTTTGTCTCTGTCTGGGGATTCAAAATAAAGAAATAGCATATTAGCCCTATTACTACTCTATCTAAATCATCCCCCAAAAGCTTACTTGTCTCTTTCCTATCTGACAACAATCTGTCTATCAACAACCCTGCAAATAGGGGCGTCAGGGGGTGTTAAGGGCGAGACCCCTGCATGGGGACTTAAGAACGGGTGACATGCGCAATTCAGCGTACCTACACTAAACCTAACACAGTATATAACTACATACGTTATCTTCTTTGAACCGGGGATCTCCCTGTCTGTCTCACCACCGCGCGACGCACGTGAAATGCCGAAATTCAGACTGTGCTATTGGTATTATCCCCAAGCAAGGCAAGGCAAGGTAAGCTGCCGTGCTGTGGGCGCGGTCCGATCCTCTCGCTCCACGGTTCCATGTGGTTGGGACATGATTATCACTTCATGTGGGACTGCAGCATTAAGTTTTAAGAAGCGAAGACAAATACAAATCCACTTGAGTATGTCGGCAGTTTATCCAAAGTATGTACTCCGTATGTTCCTAATCAGGATGCTTGATTAGGTTTGCTAAACAAGGTTAAATGCGGGTAGGACAGGGATGTTGATCATCCTAATATCAGTAACTGCGAGGCGAGTTGATTCAAAACAGTTTATTCGTAATAGTGCGGCTCCTGCTCTTTGCGTTGGAAACATTCGTCCTACCTCTGCCGTATTCCTAATTCTTTACTCCTCGTTTCCAGATGCGACCGCCTCGGTGATAGCGTCACCCGGGCTCTGATCGACGTGTTCACGGGTTTGGGGTGTTCGCCCAGGAGGGGTAAAACACATCCAATCATCTACCTACATGTCGGCCACTGACGACACAATCTATGCAAGATTAACTTTGGGAATGGGGGCCAAGCTATTAATCCCAGTCGAATGTAGAGTCAGTCACCCGCCAACCAAACACTACCCTGATTCAGGAGCTAGTTTCTGGTATTGGTTCTCGTAGATCAAACAATCTGGCCTTTTGCTCTTTGGGCATTTGGGCTTGTGCGTACATCATATCCAATCACCTCTATCCAATCGCTTCTCGCTGGTCATACAGTATCTGTCATGCTCGGCTTGAAGTTCCCCCAGTTTACGCAGTACTCCATACTGGGCTATATGACGTACCCACAGACTCGAATATGGATCTAATCATCTTATCTCTAATTTCTGAGTAGGTATCCCAGCCGGCTAAAGAGGAATATGTTGTGGATGTCTTCTAACCCCGTGATAAACTCGAGGGAAAGCGTTACACTGTGCCACCTGTGGCCGAGGCAGATGAATTTTGGGAAGTGTTCGCAGGTCCGAGGATAGATTGATAGCACACCCTGGGCGTATCTTGTCCTAAAATTTACTAGGGAGGTCCCCGAGGTGATATTCCCTGCATGTCGGGCATGTGCTGTTTATTACCTGTACCTAGAATCACTTCCTGCCTCCCTTTCGAGTATCGCGTGTAGACAAACAATATATTGTATAGGATGAGAGCAAAACGTGAAATGACTAGTCAAGCCACAGTACTCCAATCAAGTATCTGTCAATTTCGACATGGACGCAATAGGCAGGAGGGACTTGCCGCATATGCACGATCTAGATCGACTATTCCTATACATCCTCAAATCAATTTCGAGATTCCCCTATACATCCCTAATGATCGACACCCATTGCACGGGATCTCGGGAGCCAGATGGTATGAATGCCAACTTCGGATATATGTCCCAAGCCCCCGATCGGGTTTATAATGTTTTGATTGGAGATATCACACAATCCACCCATTTAATCAAAATTTTGATCTGTCACCTTTGGATCTTAACTTGGCATGTCGATCCCGAATAAAAGCGAAAGCGAAACAGAGATTTAATGTAAAATTTATGCAAAGGATTCACTAGCAACAATTATGTGGATCATACATCTCCACTCAAAGATACGTGTTTATCCCAATTGTGCTTTTACCTAGCTTTACAAGTCTTTACAAGTACAGTACAATATACCAAATTTGACTGTGCCACAATGAAAGAAGCAAAAAGAAGCCAAAAGAAGCCAAAAATCAAAATCCACATCCACTAGCCCTCCCCCACCTCACTAGCCACTCTTCCCGTCCTATGGGGGAGCGCTTTTCCTCCTCCCCGAAGATGACGCAAATGATCCTTAACTCCACTCATTGAGGCGGTGTTACGATCTTCTTTTTCTATGACGTTGGGTAACACTAGACATGCCAAACCCGCAGTGCACAATTAATTTATGTGGAAATCGGGCCCTCCGACATAAACTGGTAGGAAATTTGTCTCAGAGTCTTTGCGTTCGTTTTCGTATCTGCCCCGTCTGCAGACAAAAACCCGGGTGCAATTGGTCTGAGCGCGCAGGACGAGCACGCGGAAGGTGTGCGTGTGGTAGGACGAATTCTTGTAGATCATCTGGTAAGGTTAGACCTACTACCCGGGTATACATAGGGTGCGGGTGCATCGGATACTGTCGATCAGGTTATTTGTTGTGATTAGGTTCTATAGTTTGGCGATCACATAGCTCAGCAGATGCAGATGCAGATTTAGATGCGGATGCACCTGGGTTGGTGGTGTGGTGCTGCAGGGTCTGCCCTTTACTTTTGCCCAGTAGACTGGGGGTATGTAGGATATGTGGACGCGGTCAGGCACCCCTATGATAACCCTGGGATTGAGACTTGTGGCGTACATCGAGCAGGTACGTCTACGCTGAGCGTAAGGCGTGAGTTGGTTTGTGGGGGATCTTCACGGTCTGAGCTCGGTCCGCTGCTTATGTTGGGTTTTATACGATGTATACCCAGGCAACCCGCAGGCATCGCCCATGCTCCTCGAGTTCACGATAAGTAGGTTGGATATTGGGATTAATGGTATTCGGTGTGTAGCATGGAATATGTCTGTATCTTCTCGTTGGGCTTGTGGCTTGTCTTGAGTCGGCGTCCCAATTTGGTATCTCGAACACGTCTGCTATATAGCCAGACTCAAAATCACGAGATACCATTCGCCAAAACCAGACATAGACATGTCTAGACCAGATGTATATCGAACGACACGGTTGACTTCTAGAAGGACTTCCATGCAATGTCGACACAGTCCCTGCGGGCCTTACAAGCAATACATACATACGCACGTCAGAATCGACCAGGATATGTCATGAAACACCCATCCACGCACCAGGGAACTACCATGCAGATGCAAAATGCCGCAAATTCTCCGCGGTCCTATCGAAAACACAGTTCCATATTTGTCGTCTTTAACACGAGACCTTCTATTTGGTCGCAGCCCACACCCGCGATCAGACTTACCTGGTTCTTGGGGTCAATGTTGTGTGACGAGCAAGCAAGGCGAGATGGTATGGGAGTCAACGTAAGATTATGACCTATTAGCAATTTGTAATAGTTGCCAACGAATGAAGTGTTGTTGTTCGCCATGTCTATATATATCTTTGGCTGTTTCGGTTCGATATATGTTGCGAAGGAGTAACCTCACCAACCACTAACACTATATGATATACCAGACATGCATTATACGAACCCGCACCACCGCATGAAACACAAGCCAAGAACGCATAATAGGAAAAGGACCCCGACCCACGTTGAAACACGACCGTGATACAGAAACCTATTTCACCCTTCAATCCACGCCACGTAAGACGTAAACCATAAACAAAGTCAATGACAGAAGATTATACTTACCAAATACTCCAATTTTCAAATGTAATGCAGCCTACAACAAAGTATCTACAAGACTAAACTAAACTAACCCATTCCCAGGATAGAAGATTACTTCCCCAAAGCGTCCATATTAGCCGAACATCAACACCTAATCCAATCCATTAAACGAATCCCCGGTTATGCAGAACTATCGCGTGTTTGTACTCCCTCCGTATACAAATATGCGAGATCAGTTCCCGATCTACTCGCACAGCGAACCATGGAAGCGTCGGTACTTACTTGTATGGACACATGATATGTCGAAGCCAGGATTGTACCCGGATACCTCCGATGAAGAATGTGAATAGGTACGACGTGAAAAGTGCAAAGAAGGCAAGTACAAAGAAGGCAAATTTACCTCATTCCCAAGTACGATACGAAAGGGAGAATCTCTAAAGCAGTATATCCCAGGTCAAACATAACTACTAACCCGAAACATAACCCCAAAACAGGAACCATGGCCACAAATCACCACGTGTACGACGAACCCAAACAAATCAAAATCAAAAACAACCATCCAGCCACTCGCCTGTTTCTCCTCAATCCGTCAATTTGTCATTCCCAGCGCCCATCTGTGCAACATACGTCCGTCCTGCTTTCTGCATATACATGTACGTGTACACGTGAGCAACCACCCAAACCCACCCCACCCCAGCTCAGCCCGGTCTGAGTCGACATACTGGGGTTCGAGTTTGGGCTTTGAGCAGGGTTGTTGGAATGGGCTGGTTTGTTCCGAGGGGGTGGTACTTCTGGTGTTGTACTTTATACACACATACAGATACAGATACAAATACAGATAATAAAGAAAGATAGAGTATAGTTAGAATGTCTCGTGTACTTTTCCCCCATGCCATACCTACATGTATATATTAATACCGCAGGTACTTTGTAAATGACAATGGGAATGCTAATGCTAATGCTACCGATATCATGTAATATCGATCTGACCTGCATGGAACACTTGTACTGCGTACTGCGTACTCGAATATATGTACATAGTACATGGTACATATTTCTACTTCTACTTCTACTTAACTAAACTCGCATACATGTACATATATCTCCTAGACATGTGTCCTCCATACCCCGTACTATATGCATACATCTACAGGAAGCCCGCCCCGAAGGCCATCTAGAGTCCGGACGGGGAGTTGCACGACAGCTTTGATTCTGGATGTTTGGTTTATGGAGGTTGGCTGGGTTGGGAAGGGGGGAGGGTCTGGGGTTTGTGGGTAGATGGTCTTGTGATCTTTTTGTTTGGTCGGGTCTAGGGGGGTTGGGTTATCTTGGGTTTATGGGTGTGGGTAAATGGAGATGGAGGTGGAGATGGAGGGGGAGAGGAACTTGGGGTTGGGATCGGGGTTTGGATTTTGAATCGGGCTGGGTGAGGGGTTTGGTGCCTGATTGACACTGGGTATGGATTCTATGCATGGGAGGCGTTGGTGTAGGTCATTGAGTACACTAGATCAGCTACTGTTGTCGATTAAATGTGGAGGGGAAATGGGATAGTTACTGAACAGAACATGCATCAAGGAAGAAATTCCAATGTTACTGGGTATCGCAAACTATGTATATACAAACGAGTAGAAAGTGAAGTCCATTAAAAGTCCCGCCCAAACCACAATCAAGAGATGATAGTCTGGTTTTTATAGTAATCGCAAGCATGAGGGTGCTGCAGACAATACTTGGGCACAAGAACAGTAGCCATAACACCATTAGCAACGAGGTATTCACGGAAGTTAAGCAGACGCTGAGTCATGTGGTTGGTACGCTTCCTACCCGCAGCATCACGGTTACCAGACCAGACAAGTTCACCCAGCGCAGCAGCACGAGGCCAGAACGCGCTGGAGATGGTCACATCGTCAATCTGCTCCGACCACAAAGGAGCCTCAGCGCCGATAACGTGTTTCGCCTCGGAGGCAGTGAGATTGGTCAGGAAGTCGTAGTTGTAGATTCGCTGCCAGGTCTTGTAGGGTGCGCACCAGTCGCCGCCGCCGCCACCGTAGTTGAAGGTCACGCCACCGGCAGTGTTGCTCTGCTCGTTGTAGCGGGGGTCGTTGGTGATGGCGCCACCGTGGCCGCAGTCGAGGTAGAGGAAATCGGAGGAGGAAACGACGACGTCGTAGCCGGCCGAGGTGAGCTTCTTGATGTTACCATCACCGGTATTCCAGCTCTGCATGACGATGTCTTTGGGGACATCGTGGGCGCTCTCAGTTGCGATGGCAATATCTTCCCACATCATGAGACGGCGGTGGTCGCCGACACCTCGGAAGATGGGCAAGGAGTGGTCAACCCAGTACTGACTAAGGTCATTATAGGTGCGCGAGGGATCCTCGGCAAACCACTTGGTGACGTGACTGCTAAAGTTATAGCAGTTGATCTGGATCTCATCACCACCAACGTGGAAGAAGTTGTCGCCGAAGATACGAGATAATTCTTCGTAGACATTCTTGACTACTTCGTAGGTCTTGGGATAGATAATATCAAGCTGGCCGGGGTTCGGTTCAACCGCGGTGTGTTCCGCCCACACGTCGTTCGACCACCAAGAATTGGCACAAGCCACGATCTCCGGGTCGACCTGTTGCCAGCCCGAGGCAGAGTGGCCGGGCATGTCGACCTCGGGGATGACGCGGACACCTCGCTCGCTGGCGTAGGTAACCACGCGACGCATGTCCTCCTCCGTGTAGATTTCGCGAGACGAGTAGGCATCTTTGGTCATCTCGGGGTAGGAGCTCATCTGCATGGGCCACGACTGAGCATCGTCCAAATGCCAGTGGAGAACATTCAGCTTGGACAGAGCCATACCATCGATCTGCTCGAAGATCTTGCGAACGGTGATGAAGTTACGGCCGGTGTCCATCATGATACCACGGTGGGGGTACAACGGGGCATCTTTGATCTTAACGGGCTGTTCAATGATCAAGCCGCCCTTGCCATCCGAGATGATAATCTGCTGCAGGGTGGTGAAGGCGTGCAATACACCCCAGACCGTCTGAGCATTGATCTGAATTCCGCCATTGGCCACCACCAGTGTATAGGATTCATCCACGCCATGTTGGAGATCGACATCGGTATCCACTACATGGACATTGACGTTGCGGGCTGCCGAGGGCGCGCGTTTGGCCTTGGAGGCATGAGTGGAGATAGGGGTCGCGGTAGGGAAGGCTGGATAGGAGGCGATAGGGGCTTCAACGGCAGCAGGAACCCATTGCAGGGTAGTGATAGTTGTCCATGCTCGCTCCCAAGCTTGAGTGACGACAAAAGAGTGAGTACCGTTCAAATGCAAGTGGTTGACCTGAATTGGACCGGAGGATCCCCAAGTAATGTTACGGGGAGCCGGAAGTGGATTCACTTGGACGGCGGAAACAGCCGTTAGGGCCCCGAGCACACTCAGGACAGAGGCGAACTTCATGTTGATGAGTTGAGCGATAATGAGAAAAAGAATAAGTGAAGCCAGGAGATATCTTGACCTATTTATGTCCAATTTCATTGCCGATCTTTCATCGGAATGTGTCTTGGATGCAACCTTGGAAGATCGAGATTGGGGGAAAACAAACAAACAGCTTCCCTTGTTCCTTGTTACATTGCATCTACCACTAAACCAAGTCAAGTTCAATCAGTTTCAAATGATTTAAATGATTTAAATGATTCAAAAAGGGAAAAATTAAAGAGGAGAAAGTGCTACGTCTATATGCAACTTCAATTTGCCCACTGATGATATGATCGACGCGAAAAAGAGGGGGAAAGCTACGGAACTAACGGAAGGACAGGGAAATGACACAGTCACACTCGATCTACAACATACCAAGTAAAGGTATCATAGTATATCATTTAATCTATTTATCCATTAGACCGTCTCCAATGATTTTTCCAACTCCATCCCCTCCCGGAACTCCTCCTTAATGGCCGCCGCAGCCTTATCAGAAGGCACAACACACGGCCGTCGAGGAAGACCACCATATCCATGGTATAACTGCAGACCAGTCTTAACAGCGATAAAGCCACCATGGATTGCAGCCCAGTCAGCGCGCGCAACAACAGCCTGCACCTTCTGCGCCTCCTGAACCTTACCCGCACGATACAACTCCATAACACGCACGCACGAGCGAGGAATCATATTAGCCACTCCACCAATAATGCCCGCTCCACCAGCAATAAGCGTCTGGAGCGTGAAATCGGCCGAACCACCAAAAGTCAAGAAATCAGGCTTCGCAGCCGCAACACGAGCCAACTTACCCGTGTTACCGCACGTGAGCTTGCACCCGATGATATTGGGGTGTTCGGCGATCGTGATGATATCATCTGAGCTGAGATCAAGACCGGACTGCACGCCGGGGAAGTTGTAAATGAGAACAGGGACGGGAGAGGCATCCGCCACAGCCCGGAAGTGAGCGTGCATGGCCTCGGTGCTGACAAGTGCCTTGTAGTAGCTGGGTGGGAGTACGAGGACAGCATCGGCACCTGCTGCACCGGAGTCCTGGCAGAGCTGGATGGTCTCCCGGGTTGAGGCGGCACCGGTGCCGGCGATCACGGGCAAGCTGGTGTAGCCGGCTGCGTCGACAGCGCGGCGGGTGGCGGCTGTGATGGCCTTGCGCTCTTCGCGATCTAGGTGCACGGCTTCGCCATTGCTGCCCTGGGTTACTAGACCGGTTACCCCACTGCGGGCGAGGTAGACGGCGTGTTTCTCGACTGTTGCGAGGTCGACTTCTTCGTCGGGTTTGAAGAATGCTACGGTGGGGACGTAGACACCGTGAGGGAGGGGATTTCGGTTGGTTCCGTTGGTCATTTTGGGGGGGGGGGGAGATGAGTTCAGTCTATTGGTTTGTTAGTACTCGTTAAGTTTCTCTTATTCTTCCGAGATGTTTCATACCAAATATCACTGGAGAAGGAATGAAGAGGACCAATATTGGCGGATCTACAGCTATTTAGCTAGGGATCCTCTTCCCCCACGTTCACCCCACTGGTTTTTATGAATTAGCCGAGTGAATTTGCATTTAAAACTTGGCATTCATACGTAGGTGATGCTTTTCTCATTCGGACATCATCCCGCTTTCGAA
>LACB01000724.1:0-10730 GCA_030142185.1 Penicillium thymicola
GAGAACCAGATATTCAGCCACGAACCCGGCCCCCCCGGGGTTGTGGGATATGCAGAAAACCAGGGCATAGAAGAGAAACCTGTCAAGATAGAATAGCTAGCTAGTTTAATTAATTTAATGGGGTTATGGTTGACATAAATGCATTTAAATTTAATCAAGGTGGGTGGGGTGGCCACTCGGTGGTGGTGGCCGCTCGGTGGTGAAATACGTTACTTAGATGGTAGTTTTAACACCTAAAAGTAACCAGAGAAAAAATTATTAGTTATGTAGCTACGATAAATTGGCATATTTGTATTGTTTAGAGCCTTATGGGCCTTCATTCCGGGCCTACGGCTCACCAATAGGCCCGAAGATAGGGCCCAAAACCCAGCCCATTTGGTGGGTTGGGTTGGGCTATGGGCTTTGTGGGCTATTTAGAGGTCTACACATGTTACAGTCCAACTATAAATACTGGATGCCAGAATTGGACACTGTCATCAGCACTCATAGATCTAACAGAGGAACATGCCCAAAATGCTGCACTGATAGCTGGGATTATTATGTAGCTGCCACAGCCACCTATTGTGGTCTCAAGCGGAGACTAGAGCCTAATGTATACCTAGGTATATCGCTGCAGGATAATCAAATATATACGATCTTTTGACCTCTCCAGCTGGCCCTGGGCCCTGGGGCCATTAAATGCACTTATATAAGTCAGGTGCACCTCCAGGGCTGGGCAGCCCGCAGCCTGATTCTGGGTCTTTGGAGCTTTAGCATGGATTGGGCCACTGGTCATGTGGTTTCCACGTGACTCTGTCTAATCTGGATAGTAACAGAGCATGCCACTGGCTGGCACGGTCAGCCGTTTTGATTTCAGGTAAATTTTTCAAGATATGATAAAAAAAAAACGCACTAATTGCACAGATAGACCAGGCCTTCTTAATAGTAGCTGCGATGCCTCTATCTTTGCATCTATCATATTATTGTATGGCTGCTTATGGATCATATCTGACGCATGCCGTCTAAAACAATAGGACATGTGCATCTTTCGTTGTTGGGCACTTTAAGTTGGAAATACCATCCAGCGTATAAAATGTAGACTAACCTCGAGAATTAGCAAGTCACAGACGTATAAGTAAAGGCTAATAATGTTTGAAGTTAACTGACGCGCATCGTACAGAGGTCTATCCTTAGCAACAACAACATGGTAAGATAGATGCATGACTCTCCTTCTCAAGTTGTACGATGTGCAGAGTAGAGAAGTGGATCATACTAAGATGGATCCATGGATCTACCTATTTTAGTCATCATGGCACCGGGCTCCCGGGGCTTCCAATGTTCCAAGGTTGGCTCGTGCTGACTCATCGACTCATCATGCCCGATCTAATCATTGATCCAAACCTTAGAAGGACCTCATTCTCCTCTCTTCTTTCTGTGCTAGGCCTAAGAAGTGAAGCCTTCTCTTCTATTTGTCATTCTAGTCACGTCGCTACCCCTTACACACTGACCCTTTCATCACTCAACGTCTATTTCAAAGTCCATCGTCTGCCCCGCCCATTACTTCCCCGCTCCGACTACGGGAATATCTGTGAATCACGACATTGACACTGCTAGGTCTGCTTTCCGTGTGAGAGCCCGCCGTCGATAATACCCCTCAGGTCCAAAACCCTGCTGCTCTATTCAAACCGCCAACATGAGTAGCCCAAAGCGGAGAATCGAGACAGATGTGGGTAATATGTTGCGGATAATCCGATAAGCCCCCAGACTCGCCAGACATGCTAATAACATTTTCCTCCCCATTATACAGGTCATGAAGTATGCTCCACAACTCCCAAGGCATCTAAAATACACAGTACTAACATTTGGCTAGGATGTACGACCGAAAATCCCCCCATCCTTTCAATTTGGCCGCCGCTTTCCCCAACCTTTTTTTGGCCTGCCGCGGCAAGCATACTTGGTTTCCGGCAAATATAATGACAGGTTATCTAGGCTAATGAGTGACTATGAGGTGACTCTGGTCAATGACAACAGTAAGTTGTGGTCCTGTACCAGTTTTGGTTCTATGCACTAACTCCGGAAATCCAGTGTATGTACTCTGTACCCCTACAATCAACCATTTGAAGATCTCCGATACCAATTACTACCAACAGGCAAGAATTCTACGTTCGTTTCAAGGGCCCGGAAGAGAGTATGTCTCGCTCATAATCAACCGGTATTACATCAAACCAACTAACCTTTCTAGCACCATTCACCGGGGGCCTTTGGAAGATCCACGTCGAATTGCCTGACCAGTACCCATACAAAAGCCCGAGCATCGGATTCGTCAACAGAATTTTCCACCCAAACATCGACGAGCTGTGAGTTATGGGTTCGACATGCGTGGAAAAGAAATTCAAAGAGGTTAATGCGGTTTTTCTGCCCTAGGTCGGGCTCGGTCTGCCTTGATGTGATCAACCAAACGTGGTCGCCCATGTACGACATGCTCAACATTTTCGAGGTCTTCCTTCCTCAGCTCCTCCGTTACCCCAACCCTTCAGATCCTCTCAACGGAGAGGCAGCAGCGCTGATGATGAGAGAACCCAAGGCATATGAGGCAAAGGTGAAAGGTGTGTTAAAGATATAAATTTATCAATATGCGATTTATGCGATACTAACGACTCCGTACTAGAATATGTTGCCAAATACGCTAGCAAAGAGGCTGTGGATGAAGCAGGCGAGGACACCGAATCTGAAGATGAGCTAAGCTCGGCGGGGAGCTACGAGTCTGATGGCGAACAGCCCGCGGGTACAATGGACGATGTCTGATAGTCTGTGAGCCTTTCCGTCAGGTCTAGGATCGACCCGGCACGAACATACTGCATCACCCTACTCTCTTATGTCTATCCCGGAACTGGATATCAGCGGGCGTTTTCTTTTATCTGTCATAGGGGAGTTGCCATGTATTCATTTCTTTTTTTCTTGTTAATCTCCATGTTCTTCTTTGTTTTCCCCTACTTCTTATTATGTATTTCCGTCCACCCAAGTCCACGCAAGAGGCATTTGCGATGGTTATCGGCGGAGTCACAGGTTGAACAATTGGTGCCGAAACTCTCATAGGTATGGGGAGTTATATTCTTTTTTATGATTCTTCCATTGATATCTTAACTGTATAGTAAGCTCGAAATACTTTTCACATAAAAACCTATCCATCCAAAGCTGGACTTCTATGTGTTGACCTTCCTAAGATATATACCTCCCTTGGAAAGATTAACACTCTCAGAATCTATATGTAGTATCCTGATATAAAACAAGTCAATTGACAATGAAACTCGAATTGTGTGTCTATACGAAAAGAAAGGATGGAGTTCACTCGAAACAAAAAACTACATATACAAGCAGTGCGCGACTGACAAGATGATATGAAGACAAAGAAACAAACTCGGAATAGCATAACACGCCAGTAGAAAAGAGAGCAACATTGGATGAAGAAAAAAGAATCTGAATACAAAAGAAAGAAAGTCTGCGCCATTGGGTATTATCAGACCATACCAGGGAGAGGAAAGAAGGAATGGCTATGTATGTGCGAAAAACAGTCGACCTGCGATCAATGCATGAAACAAAAAACCTCAAATAAGAGCACAGCGCAAGAAAATAATGAAACGGGTCTTCCAGTACCCTTATTGCACCCCTTGATTTTATCCTCACAACCCGCACCCTCATTTGTCGTGTACATCTCATCGTCAATGTGCAGCGTCAATGTGCAGTGATGTATGCCCCAAGCGCCTTATTTTAGGTGACTTTAAGAACTCCAAACACATCATGGCTTGCCTTAGCATCAGTTTTGATATCGGTACGAGACCGTTTCTTGTTTGGGTTCACAACAACTTCACCCCAGTGTTTCGGGACAGTGCCCGATGCGCCAGAGGTGGGACGGCTGGGTGGTGATGTGCGATGGTGAGATGTAACAAGTGTTGTTATTGAAGTTGTTTGTGATGGAACGGGAGATGCAGAGATAGGGGTGTGGAGAGTTGCTTGGGGTCGAAGGTGTGGTTGTGGTTGGATGGACCAGATATCGATGACGGAGCTGAGGATATGATTAGCATGAATTCCGTTCTCACCCAAAGCTAATTTGCCGTATAATAGAACAAAAGGAAGCTAGCATAGTATACTCACTCAGATGTCCGCTGGCAAATTGATTCCAGCGCCTCCCTCTCACGTCTCACATATTCCGAATCCGGCTGGCTTGCCTGATGAGCATGGTTGAGTGCTCCGTAGCCATACCCGGCTTGATAAGGGTCCTCATCGAGTAGACGTGCAGACTCAGGCTTAATGGAAGAAAGGTTAGACAACTATGCTCTGCCATAAGCATCCCACGTATCGCGCATCAGACCGAGGTAATGCGCGCTGAACATGGCGACGGGGAAACTAGCCCCAGACTTGGGACTCACCGCAGGAGACTCGTGGCGATTCCCGCCGAGGCAAGAGGCACAGATACCCATTTATAGGGACCGGGATCAGAAATTCAGGACCGGGGATGTTCTTGGCTGCACGTTTGCGCTATGCGATGGGCACGAGGCATTAATCACCCCAATAGTTGAGGTGCGGGTACCCTTTGTTGGAGTGTAGGTGAGGGAATTATCAGAAGGTAAGGAGTGTGGAATATGCAGAAAATAGAGATTATGAAATGAAACAAATGGCGCAGTAGAGAGTCACAATGTAGACAAAAAAAGAACTTCTCTGAAGTTGGAGGTTGAGGCTGGGCGGTCCGTGCCATGTCATCAGGCCGTGGCCGCAGAGCGGCGTGGAACCTTGGACCGTTTTTCTTGATTTGGCAATTTTGGTCTTATTCCTTCTTCCCACACATCACACCATGTTCGATCTACCAAATGCCAAGCGGTATGTGAGCATGCAATTTACTTAGGCTTTTCTCTCAATGTAACCAGCAACTAATCTGGCTTGTACAGTGTCCGTCGCGATGAGATGCACTCACCAGCATCATCTCGCTCACCATCACCAGCCCCAGACGATGCGGCAGCCCAGGATGCATACGCCCGCCTAGGAAAACTACTCAACCTTGATCAATTGGACAGTGCACAGGATACAACTAGCCAAGACAATGGTCCCTCACAGCCCGCGGAGGACGAGGATGAAGAACAAGAATTCGAGTTCCGGCTATTCAGCGCCCCGGCCAAATCAACAGAAGATACCACCAAGACGTCAGGACAGGATACAGACGGGAAAAGCACAGAGGCCACCACTACTCAAAAATTGAGGATCAGACTGCATTCACCTACACCGGGATCCGGTGCTGGCACCGAGGGACGGTTTGTGAAATCCTCCCGGGGATGGGACTATTACTTCTCTACACCTTCCCTCCAGGGCACAAGGAGTGGGGAACCTACGGCCGAAGACGAGATCCGGATAGCAGAAAAGAAGAAACAATTTGAGGATATGGCCGTTAGCGGGGAGCACATGCTGACATGGGCTAACTCGTTAGTCTGGGTAAGTGGATGGATACCCATCCATTTAGCTAGTTCTATATGCTAACTTAATTCATAGCCCGGCTGTCATCTCCCCTGGCGAGTCATCCATCTTAAGCGACATCAGACTAAACTGCCGCGGCCAGCCAATAGTCTTCCCGTCTACGTGGTAGAGGGCGCACCTGTCTCAAAGAGTCCACTTACACGCAAGAAGCCCGGCAAGAAGCGACGAGTGCAGCTGCGCAAGCGCGTTGCGGCCGCACAGGCTGCCAAGGAAAATGAAGCCGAGAAGCGGACTCGGAAGAACCGCGATCGGAAACTCAAGCGCAGACAAAAAGCGAGAGAGCAGAAGGCTGCGGCGGCGGGTGTTAGTGTTGAAGATATCGCTATGGCGGATGGCGATGATCATTCCTCAGGCGGGGAGGAATGAAACTATCTAGCTTCAGGATAGATTCTTAATGTGATACCCGTGGGAGTGTTGGTTTTCCCCTCCGTCGTCAGCAACCATAGCATAATATATCCAGAGATTTACTACCGGGCAAGCACTGTGAAATGGATAATTAGAGGTTTGCATCGTATTGAGCGGTCCGATCAAGACCGGTATGGAAGAAAGAAAAAAGCATGCGATGAATCGCTTCATGAACCTGATTAATATACAACGCTGAGGGTATGAAACAAAATAAGGAGCGGGAAAAAAAGCGCTCGCAAGTTAGATCAGACTCGCAAAGAAAGGTCCAATTCTCGCCAATTAAGTGGGATATTCACACTTCTACTTAGCGGGTGTATCTAGCTTCGCTGTTAGCATTGTCCTTTTGCCTGGTTCGGACAATTGACTTACCAATCTTAGCGGCAGCTTCCTCAGGCGCAGCAGGAGTGGCCTCGGGCTGAGCAGCCGACTCTTCAACCTTAGCAGCGGGTTCCTCGGCAGCAGGGGCCTCGGTCTTAGCGACGGGCTCCTCGGGCTTGACAGCGGATTCCTCAGGTTTAGCGACAGGCGCCTCAGACTGCACAGCAGGTTCAGGCGCAGCAGCAGGGGCCTCAGTCTTAGTAGCAGGCTCCTCGGACTTAGCAACAGGGGCTTCAGCCTGTGCAGTAGGTTCAGGTGCTGGCGCAGCAGCGGCAGCCTCAGGCTCGTAGTGAGTGTCAACAGGGCCGGCGGTAGCCGTCATCTCAGAGGTGGCAGGCTCCGCCGTGCTTGCGTCCTTTGCCTCGGGCACCGTGGCAGCATCTAGAGTAGATCAATAAGTCAGCCGGGTGTCGAGCGACGAAGTTAATATCAAATTGATAAAGGAGTGTCATACCTGGGGCAGAGTCTGGGGTTGCAGCGGGGGCGGTGGGTTTCGCGGCAGCCGTCTCACTGGTCGCAGCAGCAGCGACAGGGGCAGCAGTCGCAGCAGGAACTGGTTCGGTCTTCTGTTCGGTTGTCTTCTTAGCAGCCTTCTTGCGGAGGCTGAAGAACCGCTTGAAGCCCTTCTTGACTTGGTCAAGAGCGTCGGGTGCTAGGGAATGTTAGCGCTGCGGTTCCGAGGAGCGTCAAACGTTGGGTCGGGAGTATAAGGGGATGGGGGGATGAGGGATCGGGGATGGTCACTCACGAACACCAGGCATTTTGATCGAGTTTGAGATCGGAGAAAAAGAGGTTTAATAAATGTGAATCAAGTTCCGATGAGGAACGCGTTGCGAATCGAAAAGGAGGAGAAGCGCGCAGTCGAACTATTCACTCCCCACGTGACTGCCCCCATCTATGCTGTCGGCTTTCCTTTTTTGCTTTTTCTTTTTGGGGGGGGAGAAAATTAGCCTCTCGTATGTCATTTCGAATGTGTAGAGGAGGGACTTTAATTGGCTGATCGCAATATAAATGGGTCATATCCCGCAGCATATCTTGGCTTTGGCAGTTATTGTGTGGCTGTGTTGGCGCTAATTTGCTTGCACTTTCATTTTATTTTCCTGAAACAATCTATTGACTTAGTTGATTTAGTTTCATATCATTATTAACAGAAAGGGGAGATACATAGCTTCTCCGAATCATTGGATTGTGAAATGCTGCGTTGTTCCATTGCTATAGATCTAAATGTAATGGGTGAATATCAAGCATAAGTAATGCAAGCATAAATGGTAGAAATAGCAGGGGGGAAGATAGAAAAACCAATAAGAAAATAAGAAAATAAGAAAAATAACGCGGGGGTATCAATGGTATCTGGTCCGCAAATCACTGCGCAGGGTGTTTATAACTAAAGAAATTTCAAGATGATCAGGGCAACAGAATGCCCTAAGCCACATTGTATTAGCACCAATCAGTCTCGATCATGACGAACACACGTACCCATAATGAGAAAAAATAAAGAGATTGCAATCTTAAGGTTCTGGGCGGCGATGACGATGAGCAGAACGGCACAGAGAAACCACGCGGAGGATCCTCCGATACCGAACCCCGAGACATGCTTGAACTTGAAAGCTGCATCGTCGATCACAGACTGCAAATTGGCAGCGGCAACGCTAGTTTTGGCCAGCAAAGCTTGCGATACTTGCGCGTCAAACTGAATAGCCTCCTGGGCTCGCGATTGTGCAGATAGTGCTTCTGTTTGTTGGTCTTGGGCCTTTTGTAACTCGCTTGCTTTCGATTCGGATTGTTGGATGAAGGTTTCCATGTTTTGAAGTCGCTTAGAAAGTCAGTAAGAGAGTCAATGTGTGACAAATGAGCTCGTACCTCTGTCATCCTGGTTTCTTGCTCAAGAATCATGTTCATTCGGCTGGTCAACCATTCCTACAAAAAGGGGTCAATCTCAGTGTACACAAAAGGTAAATCTATATTTAACACACCATAGCAGCGTCAAACCTCTGCATGCCTTGGTACACTCTGTCCATATCTGAGTCAAGAAGCGATTCGAGTGACAGGTGTAAAGAAGATGTAAGATCCTTCTGGACGACAGCATTGGTTTCTTGGACCAGCAACGTCTCTTGGCTTCTAGCCATTGCATCCTGATGTGCACTCCGTAGTGCCTGTTGAAGAGCCCCCACTTGGGTCGATACATTTCGGATATCCTAGTTGAAATTTAGTACATTTCAACTCCAATTCGCTTGTTAGAATTTACCTTCTCGAGGACTCCTGTTCCAGTCCGCACATTCGACAAAGCCACAGATATAGAATCTTGAAAAGACCATATCCCGGCTTCGATTTCCCGGAGAAAATTCCCAAATGTTCGTTTAAACACAGATTCTGTCGCCTCCATATCGGTGACGATCTTCTCTTGCAGAGACTGAACAGCTTGGATGAATGAGTACTGCTGTGCAGACTGTGCAGTTGCGTTTTGCAAAGCCTCTTGAAGCCCATTATTGAGCTTGAGACTGCTCTTGGCAATGGATCGATGCAGGTCGATAAGCTCCTCTTTTTCCGTCTCCATTCGCGAGGCATGGCAGATCACAAGGGCATTCTGTCGACTGTTGCTGTAAGAAGTCCACCACTGTGGTCGCGACTCAAGCGTCCTGAGACATTGCTCCAATAATTCTTTTGGGACTTCATCCGAGACAGGGTCAGAGCCTCTGTGTCGACTCACAAAGCCGGATCGGTTCTTCTGTGGAGGCGGCGAGACAGTGACAGGAAGACACGAGGGAGGCATTGGGGTGCCAGTACCGTCGATTTCACACAATGCTAGGCGTGCGGCATACACGGATCGAAGAAGGTCAAGCGTCTCTAGGCTATCCGCCTGGGTACCGTCTTTGCCATCGCTGAATGTTTGACATGAGTTCACTAGTTTTGTCGCTGCTAACCGGTTGCACGAGGGTGAAGATTTCATTGAATCCAAAATTTTGACCGCTTCGTTGAAGATGCTGTCTTGGTCTTGTGCTCGGGAACCGAGGAAAGATATCGCGTCGATGTTTGACGGTTTGGGCGCAAGGATTGGGACATCTGTTTGGGTTAGCAGAACGATTTAGACGTACCTCAATGACTTACTGTGTTGGGAGGCACTCGCTCGACTGAGCTGTGCAAGTGCGAGAAAGGCATATGAAAGCGCTTGAAAGCCACTGCTTGCCCTCATAGTGAATGGTCTGGCTGGTTTAGTGTTCGAGCTTGGCTTTGGAGGAATCGGGTTCTTGATCACTCGTGTATATTGCGTGAGATGGATGAGTATACGGAGGTATATGAGAAGGATAATATAAGATGGGAAGAAAGAAAGTGAGACTTGACATCCAAGTTGTCTGGGTCACGCCTAACTCCGGCTTTACTTTTTCCTGGAGAATTTCCCGTCTGGACTTGGGTTTTTATTTGACTCATGGATTGTTTTTCTTTTATCCAAATACTCATGCAAGTTGTTAGTAAATGTAGGACTGCAAGGTAGCTAGCTGAGGATTGCCGTATGGTATCTCCTGGCAACCCTCTAAGGAGAGGGCCATCTTGACGGAGTAGAAGAGCCGTGCACTTTCTTAAGATAAATAATTGTCCGGACAATTATGGATAGCCATGAAATTTGTCAGATGGAGTTTAGTGAGAGTATAATGAAACTACATATGTACATACAGAAGTCTTAGAAGAGATGCAGTAGAGTACTGGAAAATATCTTCTATTTGCGCAGAGAGGGAGAGAGAAGAGAAGAACTATCTAAACTATCTTGTGGGGACCAAGTAACTGGGAGCAAACAATGCGAGGTCACGTGACACCTCGCAACAAGAAGCATGCAAAATGGCATACTATGTAATTCTACGCTATGTCCCAAAACGGTAAGCATAGATAGAAACCTCAGAACCAACAGTAAAAGTAACATTTGAACAATAATGGGTTCACCTGGGCAGTTCAGTGAAAGATACAGAGAAATCTAACTATAGGACACCGCCCTTTCATTACACCCAAGTATACTAACCAAATTGGGAATGACTGCCCAATGGTTAACTAGTTGAGGCTCCAGAAAATCCATCGGGCAATCAGCTCGGAGATACCAAGCCTCTGCTTATATCATCATCCAGTTTTGAGTATCCCTCAGGTCCAGGAGGGGCAAAACCTGGAAAACCCGCTCCAGATCGACCTCGGGAGGAACCTTGCAGAAAGAAAAAAACCTGTGGCCCAGTCAGGCGGCTTTGATGTCGACAAAGTGGAGATTGTGTGACAACTCTAGCTAGTTGCACAGTACACATATAGTACCAAAACAAGGTTATAACGAGGCCGGTTTTATCGAATACCTGGATTCAACGAATAATCGTGGCACGGCCCACCACCACCTACCCGGTGTTGGTGGGCTTCACCCGATAGCAAATTTTCAGCGGATAGCAAAATTCAAGAATTAAGTATCTTTTGTATGG